>JAMKCH010008690.1:0-54264 GCA_023653785.1 Ophioderma brevispina
ATCTTTTCAGCAGTTTTCTATAGAGTTTGAGGTCCAGTCACTGTTAGTAGGGGGGGGGGAGGTTGTCGGTCAGTTGCTGTAATTGTAATCGTTTACTCCAAAAGCCTATCTTCATGTGCAAGCCAACAAATTGTTTGCCTCTGGTCGACCCCCAACCAACCATGCAAAAAATCATTCTCAACTTCTTTGAGCATTTGGGTTGGAAGCACCCAATTTTGCGAAAATTTAGTGTTTTGGGAGAAAAAATGAGCCAAAAATCTTAAATTTAGGTGTTTTGTGGGCCCCAGTGTGCATGTGCATGTGAGTATGGTAGGATGTTTTTGTGTCACTAAAATGTTAATTTTTTATGGAGCAGCCACAGCTTATATTCGTTGAATATTGTGAGGCGTGAAAGCCGAGAATGGCAGGAATTTAGTTAACAATGGAAACATCCCACGATCGACTTACTGACCTACCACCTTTCTGGACGCAGGAGCTTGTGAAGCAAATTAACTGGTTTTCTTTTAAGGCTAATTAAATTAAAGGCTATTTTTTCTGCATGAGACAAAATGAAAACATTTCTCATGTCCTCAGAGAGACTGATGAACATAAATGTTAAAAGAAAAAGAACATTTTGCAGAAGTTTCACTTCATAAACAATACTGTCGAAAAGTAAATTACCTTTATCTTTGTGTCAGTCCGAAGCAAATGGTGAGTTGGAGCTGCCTCCAAAAACACCACTGTTTTAATATTGCCAAATTTTAAGGCCATCATTCTGTTGTCAGAAGACTGTCCAATGTGTTTTTGCTGTCTTCCAATACAAAAATCCTTATCTAAGATCCCTTGCTTCCAGAGGTTTTCCAATAGTGTTTAAAAATCTGCAGGAATTTTATGCTGATATTTTTAAATAGGGTTAACATACTTACTCAAGGATGTTGCGGGTCGTGCCCGTCTGCCCACGCATTGTTCACCTTTCAGGACAACTTGGTATAATTTGTCACCTTCAAATTTGAGTAATCCTCATACCTGCTGAATGACTTCAAGAAAGTCATCTTATATGAGCATCAACAGAGCAAGGACCAACACGAAAAAGTCTTTTCAAAAGGACACACATAGCTTTAGGCGCGGATGTTGTGTACGTAATATGTAGTGTAAATACGGAGATCATAGGAAAAATCTCTCGTATTTATATAACCACAGTAGATATTTCAGGCCTCAACATACGCATGCATCAAACCTTAATTTTGAAATATACCATGGGTTTGGAAAAGCCAGACTTATTACAGTAATATCCATTTTATAGGCGAGTTCAGCAATGTGGAAGTGTGGCTAGTTATCAATCAAATGATTCTAATATTTTAACCACGTCCATGCACTGAGATTACAAAATTGAAACTTAAGGAGGAAACAGGTTTTAAGAAACAACGCTTGTCAAATATGAGAGCAATCAAAGTATCAATAGGACAGTTCATAGCTTTCATTCACCCAGTGTATTTAGAAAACAATACCTTTCCCTGCAGGGCGGTATCCAGGATTTCTCAATTAGAGGGGCGCCAATTTTCAGGGCGCCCCAAAGCTAGATTACCACGGGCCACCCACGCCCTGTATCAGTCCTTCTTAGATATCTACGGCGCCCAGTGTGTTAAAAAGTCATTTGAGAATCAACTGTGCGCCCGGCGGCTCTATGCGGCGCCCTGTGGCTCTGCTAAAAATAGAGGGGGCGCCCCCCTCTAAATCCCCCCTGCCTCTGGGTTTTGTGTATAATAATGATACCTAGAATACACAAGATCAGATCATGTCAATGGCCTTAAGTACAACCCAATTGAACGTGTTCCTTGGTTGATGAAGTATATGTACTCATATGTGTTGTCTGGGCATTGTACACATAACGGTACTTCTCAGACCATGGGTCAATTCATCCATACTGTCATATTGAACTGAGAAGTTAGCCACTGTGAATGGGTGGGCTGTTATCCATCAAAAGTTGTGTTTCTAGCTGCTTAGAAATGTAAATGACTTTCCTATTAGTCATATACCTTTTCCTTAATTCTTAAAATAATTGGACCAGAGAATTGTACGCACATGAGACAACCACCAACTCTGTGCATGACTTGATATCCTTCCAATCATTGCTTCTGCACTATGCTCTGATATGCTAGGTAACTTGCAATGTTTTTGGCTTTTATCTACTCCGAATTTTGGATACCATCTTCGATGGAAAAACAATCACCATTTCTCACTAAAGGAATTCAGAACAAATTGTTTCCTGGAATCTAATGATTATAAAGGGCAAAGAATACTACAGAAACATACCAGTTACCCAGTTTTCTATGTATGTTATCCTTGGTAACCACCATCAGTGGTTGCTTCACATCCATTGGTGAGCAAAGGAATATATTCCTTCCTACAAAACGGCAGTGTCTAATACTTTGTTCATCACTTATAGGCCAATTTCTTTGGTTTTTTATCTGCGCGTGGAACGTATTCTGTTATACACGCATGCCTCTTGCCACGAAACTGGCATCACTTGCAGTTGCGCGTGCCTATGCTATATCAGTTTCCGGGGTGTGGTTGTGAAGAGTCTTGCCTAATTGGGTGATGAACAAATTAAGCAGAAGGAATTTCTCAAGACATGGGTGGATTGAGAAATTTGGGCCGCCAAGCACACCCATAAAATCGGCATGTTTCTCCGTGAATTGCTTAGGAGCGGCACCTAGTTTCCTATGCGGAAAAGTTATAGCCATATTTGTTCCTTCTTGTAGCGGAATGGGAACAATTTCTCTCAGAAGTAAAAAAAAATAAGTGAGGAAGAAAACGATGTGTGACAGAATGTTATTGCCTTGTAAAATATAAGCTCATTTTGGAACACATTCAGACAAGTCAAATGAATGAATTAGGCCTCCATAAAAAAATTGACACATGTTAAAATAACCCTCGGAGTAACCAAGCAAAGTAGACCCTCGTATATATCTGTATATAAACATTGAACCTTTTCTAACCATGTCTCTGGTAGGCTAAATACATTTCCTATTACCCCAAGTTTAACCAATGAAATTGGCCAGTAGATCCCTATGAGTTACAATATGCCAATCCACCAAGGACCACAGTTCAGTGGGTTGTACTGTACATGCATTGACATGAACTGACCTTGTGTGGGTTGGGTATCATATTTACATACCCAAAAAAACGTGGGTTGTATTTTCTAAGTACACTGGTGAATGGGAAGTACTGAATGTGGCAAGGGAACTTTGAGATTTTAATAGATCATAGGGGATTAACTGCATCCACATACTTAACAAAGACCATCCTTTTTTCTTGGTTAGATGTTTCATACAGAAGTCCCATGATGCAAATGAAGTATTACAATTGATTTGTCATGCGCTGTTACGACGTTGTGCAGTAGTGCTTGACGGAATGACAATGGCAATACCTCATTTGCATGAATGGGACTTCTATATGAAAAGGTCCACCTTTTTCTTTTCTTTAAGGAACACAATGGAATAAACCTGTATGGTATATACAATTTTGATGGGAATTCTGTTACCCATTCTGAACTGAATCAGATTTATTACAAACTAACAGTATTCAGGAAACTTGGAACATTTTTTAAGCAGAAACTAAGTCCATTTGTTCGTGAAATAAACTTGAGTTTCGGCCAACACCTAAATTGGACCTACCAATTATACCATATTCACAGTTGCAACCATCAGTATGCCAAAAAGATAGGGTTAATGGACCCCATAACAAACCATCTCTATACCAGAAGCAGATGACCTCCGTATACAATGAATGTGAAGAACCTTTACACCACAGGAAAATTCAAGAGTACTCTGTATTGCCAGACAATAGCATTAATATGATCCATTTATATTTGAAAATTAGTTCAAAATAAAAAACTTAATTTACTTATTAACGCTGCAGGGCATTGAGTACATAAAATGCATAATGTAACATTGAGGGGTTATAGAATCTGCGGGCAGTCTTCCTCTATGAAGGCTGTATATCACCTACCAAAAAAACTTCTTGGTTTCCCCTTGTGAACCAGCAAACACAACAAGACCTGTTGTGGAGGGAGAGGAGAAACAAGGCCACTGCAATCAGCAGGAACCATTCTGTCGGCTGAATTAACCTGGCAATGGCTTGATGATAGAGGGCGAAAATTCAAAAACTCGGTAGTCACGCAATCTATGAAGGAGGAAACTTGCTAAAGAGAAAAAAGTAATTTCTGAAATTAAATCAACTTTAATTCTCGGAAAGTGTCAAATCATGGGTTATACTTGGTCTGTCTGAAGTATGAAGTGACGAGGCATGTGTTACACAATGCCGCCGTTCATTTGCAGTGAGCTTGTGCTTTGCCTACGCAGCACTTCGAAAGTCGGTACAATGTATAAGGCCTCGTCGGCTAACGTCGTATTTCGAGCTGCATAGAGTATAGTTCAGGAGGATATTTTGTCATGTATTCCCTTCATACATTTTTACAACTATTAACCACCATTGTTCCACCTTATGACATCATTTGTCCCTTCATGACATTGACTTATATTTTGCATTTGTTTATTGCTAACGATAGTTGGAGTAATAATTTCTTGGCCATGGGGTACCACACACATGCTTGTTGCGTGGAAATGCGTCAAGTGCCCAACCCAGTGGTGCCGCCGTTTTTTCGGGGGGAAGAGGGCGTACTAGTACCTGGCCAAGAAATTATTACTCCAACCATACACGGCCAATTTCTTTATAGTAGTTACCACAAAGCTACTACCGAGTAGACATGGATTACCTACCCATAGACGTACACTCGCCGGCCAGGATTCCGTGTGTATTTTTGCGCCACAAGAGGATAGTGTACAACAGCGGGCTGTCTGCACCGTGTGGAAGTAGCTGCGTGAGTTACACGGCTCTTCAGCGCGCACAGGTATTTCTAATGGACAATTTTGTTTTTTGATATTTTTGGAATAATTAAATTTTTATTACATGTGCGGGAATATAGGGTTTGATGATGCCCGATTTGAATTTCGTAATGATTCACTAAAAAACGTCAAAAAATGCTAAACGGAGCCCAAGTGTATAGCGCCCTCATTTATGCAATTTTCATACACTCTCAAAATGGCGTCGTGGTAATCACGGGGTAGCTATGTGGTAGATGCGTGTATAATCCGGGACTGTCTACTCAACATCCAGCACCAGTTCTCCCCGCCTAGTGGGCAACTACAGGGTAGCCATTGGGGTAGGTTACAGCAGAGTGCCACATTAATGTATACCTAATAATTGTTGTTGTTACTTGTAAGCCCTATTTTGCAGCTACGCCTCGCCATTAGCCCTGTGTGTACGTGCTAGTAGTAGCTGCCGCGGTAGACGTGTAGCTGCCGTATAGGCTACCACGTGAGTAAGAATCCGGCCGTTTTTGGTAGTGATTGTGTAATTTTAAAACTATAAGGACCAAGTGTTTTGAATCAATCCCATAATGCATATTGCAAAATTGCACCTTAACCCTAACTTTCAGCGAGTTATGAGGGGCTCCATAATGACATACACAATGTCTCAAAAAAAAATTCCAGTCAGTTTCTGACCATCTCATAAAGAGACACAAGGATATTTCAGCAAAATTTGTTTGATAACATATTTAGTAGACAACAATAGAGATCCTAGCCACTCACAAAACCCAACCCACTCACACAACCAACGATTACCAGTAATCATATAATTCATAGGCTGGCTATCAACGAAGGGCCAAATTCCTTTTTTCTAATGTTATAGTAGAAAATAGAATTCTGCAGGACTGACAAAGATGCACAGGGCAATCAGTGTTGTGACAACGCGAGTAGGCTGAGGATTCTGACGGATAGCGGCAAGCAGTAGTCGCAGGCAGGATGTGTTTATTTGAGATCTGTGGACGAGAGTCAAGTGTTATGTCTGTCATTGGTAGTCCATGGCGCGGTTAGTTCTACTTTCCACCGAATTTTGCGTCTCCTTGAATTTGGGTCGGCTGCCGCAGGGCGTGGTGTGAAGTGTTGGGAGGAGGATGAAGTGTGTGTTAACTGTGTTGCTGCCAAAGTAACATACAAAGTTGAGAGTATCAATGAAAACGGCTTCCGATTATGAGGAGGGTAGATATAGGTTTGATCGTGATTGAAATGCTACAGGAATAATTATGTAATATCTAGTATCTAATATTTCCCCAAAGATTACGAAAGCAATCAAGGTTTATAATAATTAAGAAAGGTGGGTCAGTTTCAGTTTGACTTGGCTTGGGATTTTCGCTTTTTAGGTTCTCTGCATGCATGTTGAAGGGTATCAGTATAGATGTGTTCAGTACATAATAGGTCACCTTTGTAGCACTGATATAAATTATAATATATAATTATAGTCACCTGTTTGTGTGTCTGTGCATGCATGTGCCTATGTGTTCGTGCAAGTGCGTGTGTTTGCGTGCATGTATGTACGCTTGCACATGTCTGATCATAGTTCTCTTTAATTTCATTTTGGTTTAAGGGATTCTAACTTTAGAATCTGGTTTAAACCGGGGTTAGTCCTACATTAGTGAACCTTTTTCCTTCCAACATACTCTAAAAATGTGCTGTAAATTCGTTCCAGCCCATCCATGAGGAATTTACTCACCTGTTACATTTTACTTTCACAGTATTTGAAAGAAAAAAAGGTCCACTCTTGTAGGACTAACCCTGGTTTAAACCTAGGTCTAAAGGCTCCCTTTCAAAATACCAGCCTATATCTATCGCTTGGCTCCGATTCCCATTTGAGATCATGAATTTTTCCATTTTTTTACCATCTCAAGGAAAAGATTAGTTATACTCAAGGTGACATGACAAGAAATATCTTAATCAAATTGGGAATGACTTTTGTAAAAAGTTGGGTATTTATGGAAATGCATTTATTTTGAGAATGAAAATGTTGAGAAACAATCAAAACATTTTTTTTCAATAGTCATAAAATAACATGCAATGTGGTTCTCACCCTTAACCTAAATCTCACAACAGGTTTCGTAAAAAAGTTTCAAAATAGGCAAGTTTTTAAAGCTTAAAATAGCACCAACATCCTCAGTTAGTGATGTGAACATTGACTTGAAGAATTTGCTTATTTTTCAGAATGCGAAGTCAACATTTAGAAGGCCAAGAAATGCAAATAAAAGCTTTAACTTTTGTATTTAAAATTAGAGAACTAGGTTTTGAATATTTCTGTTTCTTTTTTTTTTGTCATTCAGGAAAGAAGGTATACATGGCCTGTCTCACCGATTGGACGTCAGGGAAAGATTACAAGGCAACAGAGTATCCGCCCACGACCGCCTCGGCTTTGGAAACAGCTCCCCCGTTACCTCCATGGAGAACCTCAAGGTAGTGGTCGACTCCACCTCAGATCGCATCACCGACAGACTGTGGCGCAGAAACGACGAAGACGACAGAGAATCCAGGCTGGGTGCCTGATTTCGCAATGACTTAGTATAGACGACTACAAAAAGGCTCTTGAGAATTTGCCTTCCTTATCCCATACAAGTTGAAGACGATTATTATTAATGACGACACAGTGTATTTTTTGTTGGTGTGTTTTGTATATACCTGTAAATGTTTGCACAGTTCCCATTTTTGTATTTAACAAGAAGAGAATAACATTGAGGAAATGGGTGTGTACAGAGAGTTTCCGTAACCTGACCCATCTGACACACTTTTTTCTGACACACTTATGAATTCGGAAACCCTTTACGGAATAAAGCACATGTTTATTCCGTTAAGGTTTCTGAATTCTTAAGTGTGTCAGATGAGTCAGGTTATGGAAACTCCCATGTGTAAATGTTGATGAAGGCACAGCATCAGGTTTTTCATGCAGTCAAAGAAACGACTGCATTTGCTCACCACACAGCTGTTTTGAAAGTCTCTTTTATCATGACAAAACTGGAATACAAGAAAATAATGTCAGGAGCACAACAATTTTGACCCATGATTTGCTTGTTCCAGAGAGGCAGGTCCAGGGCCGTACACAGGTTTTATATTTTTTTGGGGGGGGGGCTTTGCAAAAGTGGCCCTTTCTGGTAAAAGTGGTCGTTTTCTGGACTATTTGAACATCTAATCAATAAAAAGTGGACTCTCTTGTCAAAATTTCTCTAAATTTTGGACCTTTATATCAAAATTCAGCAAAAAGTAGACCTTTTGGCCCTTTTGTGGAATTTGGAGGAGGATGTGAGTGTACATCCTGTGCAAATTTTACAAAATTTTGCAGGAGGCAAATTGGAACAACAGGATTTTTGTCCTAAAATTGTAGCTTTACACAGGTCCCTGTTGAGTTTGGGCAATATATGTGTAAAGATATTGTGATAGATATTATAAAAAAAATGGTCAATAATGGGTGTTTCTGTAACCTGACCAGGTTTACCGTGACCACCTTACCTTAACCATTATGAATTCAACAATCTTTACAGCTTCATTCCATAAATAATGTTGAATTCGCAGTGGTCAGGGAAAGGGAGTCGGGTTACAGAAAGAGAAACATTCGACAATAGGTTGTGCGTGTTATAACACATGTTAGTAGTCAGAATTGTTGTGTTCTTGAAAAAAATATGTTAACAAAATAAAAGAAACAATTGACATTGGATCAAACAGATGTGACTGAAAGGTCAAAGTCAGCAAGGGTAAATAAACTTGTGACTCTATTTTCTTGTTATGACTCATTGTGTGAGTCTGGATTTTATCACAATGTCTGTTCTATAGATTACAAACTATAGCGGGAGTTTCCGTAACCTGACCCATCTGACACTTTTCTGACACACTTATGAATTCGGAAACCCTTCACGGAATAAAGCACGTTTTTTCTGTTAAGGTTTCCGAATTTATAAGTGTGTCAAAAAAAAAAAAAAAAAAAAAAAAAAACGCAGGATTTTTTTGGGGGGGGGCATTGAAAAAGTGGACCTTTATGGTAAAAGTGGTCGTTTTCTGGACTACTTGAACATCATATCACTAAAAAGTGGACTTTCTTGTCAAAATTTACCTCAATTTTGGACTTTTTTATCAAAATTCAGCAAGAAGTAGACCTTTTGGCCCTTTTGTGGAATTTGGAGGAGGATGTGAGTGTACCCCCGGGTACATCCTGTGCAAATTTTACAAAATTTTACAGTGGGTAAATTGGAATTGCAGGATTTTTGTTTTCAAAATGTAGCTTTACACAGGTCCCTGTGGTCAATGGTCAATAATAGGTGTTTCTATAACCTGATGAGGTTTACAATGACCTTGCCTTAACCACTATGAATTCAACAACCTTTACAGCTTCATTCCATAAATAATGTTGAATTCGCAGTGGTCAGGGAAAGGAAGTCGGGTTACAGAAAGAGAAACATTCGACAATAGGTTGTGCGTGTTATAACACATGTTAGTAGTCAGAATTGTTGTGTTCTTGAAAAAAATATGTTAACAAAATAAAAGAAACAATTGACATTGACCTTTCAGTCACATCTGTTTGATCCAAAGTCAGCAAGGGCAAATAAACTTGTGACTCTATTTTCTTGTTATGACTCATTGTGTGAGTCTGGATTTTATCACAATGTCTGTTCTATAGATTACAAACTATAGCGGGAGTTTCCGTAACCTGACCCATCTGACACTTTTCTGACACACTTATGAATTCGGAAACCCTTCACGGAATAAAGCACGTTTTTTCTGTTAAGGTTTCCGAATTTATAAGTGTGTCAAAAAAGTGTGTCAGATGGGTCAGGTTACGGAAACTCCCAACTATAGCAGCTAAATTTTGGTATAAAATTGGATTGATTGAGCCCATATTTATTGGTCAAGCTATGAGTTGCAAAAATATTTTAAAACACATAGCGAGACCAATAAATATTGGGCATAAATCATCCAATTTTATCATTATTATGTTTTGGATCCAATATTTTCCCACACATCCATACAAACATAATAATGTGGCAAATTGGTTCCTCTGACCATGGTCATATCAAACT
This sequence comes from Ophioderma brevispina, assembly GCA_023653785.1. Classification (NCBI taxonomy): domain Eukaryota; kingdom Metazoa; phylum Echinodermata; class Ophiuroidea; order Amphilepidida; family Ophiodermatidae; genus Ophioderma; species Ophioderma brevispina. Next base: position 9,935 of record JAMKCH010008690.1, read on the forward strand.
TTATTGTATATGGAATGAACTGCACCCTTGTAATATGAGGTTAAATGAACAAGGATACCCAAGGACAAAGTTCAGTGGCACACTTCACTCTTTATTGAATTAATACATGGTCATGGTCAAGGAATCAATTTACTACCTGTAATATACCTGGCTATAGACCCTGTGCAATAGACAGCCACACTGCTGGGCTAGAAATGCATATAGCATGACTACAATACATGCACCTGGCTCTGCATTCCACATATATGTTTGAAATGTACACAGGTGGTTAATAATACTCGTGGTATTTCCACTGTGGGGCAAGGAGATTTTATGTTAAGCCATGCAGGTATGATGCCTATTGCATAGGGGCTGTGATTAAGGCATATGAAATAAATTAATACTAAAAGTCTCATCTTCCACGACACAGTTCAGCAGCTCTTATTTACCAGTGAACTTAAGAAAATACACTCCTTGATTTTAAGTATGATTATGGTACCCAGAATACACAATATAAGTTTTTTTAATGCGTATACCTGTAGAGCTCAATGAACTATGTCCTTTGTGGATGAGCATATTTTAGCCTGTGAATGTATATTACCAGCTAAGGTATTCTCATCTCGCAGGACAAAGTTCCTGTTTTTATACACAGTGTTAAGTGTACTCAGCATTCTGGGTATTCGATCTATTTGGTGATCTTCATTTAATAAGTGTCCCTATAGACTTTTGAGCCTAAAACTTTCTACAGCAGTGGCAGAAATTACTTGAAATAGTAGGGGGTGGACTGGAGTTTACTTGACAAAAGTTTGTAAGAGTAGGAGGTTAAGTTTTATTGTAATTAGCCTCAATTTAGCACAATGACCAGAATGTGAAAAATGGGGAAAAACATTTTTTTTAAAATTGACAACAACCAAAAATAGCAACAAAATAAGCACCATACAAGGTCCTCAGTTAACATCGTGTGGATCATACACAGTATATGCCTTGGTTAACATTGTCTCTTGTACTGTGTTTCTAAATGCCAAGTAGCTATTCTCTATTGATACGTGATGTTACGAGGACCGCCATAGCACCAATTGCAATATTTGCCAATGATTTCTATTTAAGCAAGTTATGTTATTTATTTTTACTGTTGTTCAAGCATCCAAGTTGTTTGTCTTACACACCTAATGGAATTCCATTGTTTGAACTATTATTTATTGGAGTTTAGATGTTTGTGGTAATCAACCAAATTGTTTTGTACCTAAAGATGCAACTATGTGAGCTTTTATAGCATATTTTCATGTCAAGGACAGTGGATTTGATCATTTAGAAAAATTTTAACTTTTATTTAGAAAATCTTACCCCACCTGTTTTGAGTATAAATTGATACCCTGAACATACAAGGTCAGAGTGCCAGTGCACAAACATGTAGAGCTGATTGAACTGTGTTGTTAGTAGATGAGAATGCGGATTACTCCAAGGTCAAAGGTTCAACTCTTTGGTTTCTGAGTTGTCTACAGCCTGATTACAGAAACAATACTCTCACTCATCCACTAATCTCTATACAATAGATTGGCTACACAACAGTAATTGTATATTAGATGAATGAAGCAACCGGCAGACATCTTGGTCTACCGAACACAATAGCATTCCAGAGACACCTGTTTAACAGAAGTTGTATCCCGGGTGCCTGTTTTAGAGACATGTGATCCCATATGCGCCCAACTTCAAATACAATGAACTCAATGAATTGCCTTTGATTATGTAGTCTGTAGTCTGTTGTCCACATTTCAATGGGAACACATTTGTGTAAATGACCTGCTTTAACCACCTGCTTGGGCTACTTTTTTGGAGTACCAAATATGGCTGTCAGTACTCAAGTATGAAGCCCCAGTTTCCAACCATTGTATTAAAGATCATGCCCTCTTCTGAATGTGTTGGCATGAGAACCCAGGAGTTGAACCTGAGACCTGATTCCCCAAAGGTCAGAAGGTGCACATTACACATATCCAGAGCAGAGACGAGTGGCTATTTTCAGTTGTCAGAACCAACGGAGGATAAGTTTCATATTTTCATGTTTTACCTCAAGATTTTTGCAACATTATGGTCTTTGTAAGTAATATGAAAACACTCATGTACTTAAATGTTGTGATAGAAACTGTTTTTTAAAATCATGAATCCGGAATGAACTTTTGGTCGTAGTTAATAATGTATTTTGTTTATAGATTTGTAGAGAGGGAGTGGATGTGATTAAAAAAGCAGAAAAAGAGATGTAAATGTGGTGATATCAGGAAAAATAAGTGAATATGGTATTGAGAGGTATATTTTGTAGCCAGACAGCACAGTAATTGCAATGGCTGTTGTTATGATGAGTAGGATCAATTGAAATACACAAGCCAAAGATTCTGCTAATAATGGAGCTAACCACCAGCATCACCAAGTCCCCCCAATTACTCTATGACCAACAGATCTCAATTTCCATGGCCCACAGTTCAGAAACTGTCATTTGCCCGTGTGTTTAGAATATACACACCTGGTTTTGGGGTATGATATATCGATACCCAGAACACACAAGGTCCGTCTTGTCAATACTGTACATTACAGCTCACTTGAACTGTGTCCTTGGTGGATGGCATGTTGTAGCTCATATCACTATGAGCCAATACAGTCTCAATTCCCATGGCACAGTTCAGAGCTTTATTCACCACTGTATTATAGAAAATACACCCCTGGTTTTTGTGTACGATATTGTGATACCAAGAACACACAAGGTCATGTTCATTTAAACTCATATACACATGTGTTTAGAAAATACACATGGTTTGGGATATGATTTATGATACCCAGAACACAACACAAGCTCAGTTCAGGTCAATGTACACTGTGAGAATTGTGTTCCCGGTTTCCCAAATTGAAAATGTTGTGCCCATATTGTTTATGTTCTCTTTGTGGAATTCTAATTTTATGCTTAATTCTTATTGTCTAATGACCCTGCATGCGTTAAGTATAATTCCATGAAAAAAATCTTTCGGGAAAGTGGTTTCCATGGCCCCTTGTCCACCAACGGAGTAGGAAGACTCACTCAAGTGTGAATAATTCAGAATCATGCCATATAAAGATGATCAAAAATACATTAAAGGTGCCTATTACGACATTTAAATGTTATCTTGTACTCTACTTGATATGCGAGCCTGGCACTTGGCATACATTCACCACTAAGTTATGTGGGAAACAAACTTGCAGTTTTGTTGGTAGAAGTGAAAATGAATATTTCAAAGCCCTATTCACTACTTGATACAAATTTTGTGAAGGGATCAGAGCTGGTGGCATGCAAAGGAGTTAACGGGTAGTTAATTATTTACACCAATGGTGGGGGTGCGGGGGGGGGGGGGAAAATTTGGAGAATTCAACTTCTTCAAAATAAAAAGTTCACATTACCCCCCTCCTTTTATACTCAGCCTATATTCATTATTTGGCAACTTTAAACCCCCCCCCACCCCCACCCTAACACACTTAACCCAAAAAAAATGAAGTTCTGCATTTTTCTGGAATTGAGAGTGCGGGACTTGGTTGATTTCTTTGGTTAGTTTCTTTATGGTGCAAAAAGTAATGGATAAGCAAATGATGTTCTGTGCACCTCAGTCAGAGCTGTAAAATAATTCCAAAAGTCTTGAGAATGCTAGATTAATTACCCAATACATGCATTTGGGGGTAACGTGTGAGAAGAAAAATGCAGGTTCCGTTTAGTAATTGAACAATAAAGTATTATCATCACATTTTACAAAGGTTTTTTTTAATTTTATGATTTTTTTTTTAATGTTAAAGGACAAAAAAAAAAAAAATTTTGGGGGGGTAATTTCAGCTTTGGAGTATGCTGGATTTTACCAGTGTCATGGAAAAATTTAAGGGACCTTTATTATTCTTACAAGAAGGATCATGGAGAAAAAGGATGCACATGTTTTGTTTGGGCAAAAATGAGGGGGGAACATAATATTAAAATACATTAAAATATATTATCAGACACCCAAATACTACATACATTACAAAATTATTTTGGTTGGCCTGGAGAGAGGGGCCTTTGATTGCGGCACTCAGCGGGGTCATAATTTTTTTTCATCTGTAAAGGACAGTGGTGTACCCAGAGGGGGGCAGGGGGCAGCTCCCCCACCCCCCCCCGGGAATCTCGCCCCCTGAAAAAAAAAAATTAAGTAGTGATTTACAATAGGCCATTATACTATACTAACAAATTTAATATATGCTTGTCCCCCTGAAAAAATATGTTCCCCTTCCCCCCCCCCCCTGAAAAAACGAGGTTACGCCACTGGTAAAGGAGCCATTTTTTCCAAGCATTGTCTTTCTTTTTGCTACCTCCAAAAGAACATAATGAATGGTTCCTATTTTTATTATTTAAGACCAAGCGTTAATTTTGAAAAAACAATTCCACTAGCGTAGTCTATTCTTGCATGTCCCCAGAAGTTTCTCCATTGTGATTATACAACCAATATGGAATAAATGTGAGGCAGATGAAGGCGCAGTTTTCAGGGTATTCATTGCAATAGGCCTAACTTCCCTCAAAGGACAAAAGATATGTGTATGGGTATTGGTCAGGTATAATTGCATAAAGGGATTCTTAAATATATAAGTAACTTATTAGAGTTTTTACAGATCAAATCCAGAAGATAGTTTGTGATTAAATCTAAATGAGCATTTTTTCTTTACTGAGAATTGAACTGGAGACCATCAGCACCAAAGTGAAATACGCTAACCTCTGCATTACGCTCTACTTCTGATGACATTTTGTTCTCACCACACGAATTTAAAATTGGTAGCAATGTCTATAAAGCAGATGTTATGGGTTTTTTTATTTTTTTAGGGGGTTTTCAATGATGGTCCCAAACTGTAGTCTCAGGGACAGAAATTAGGGACCAAGTTTTTTGCTGTATGTCAAGGTTTGTCTATCAGCATGACACAGACTGTGATTGGTTGAATTACCGTTTGGTGGGGCATGGTCGAACAAGATAGGATTTTAAAATGTTAGAATCTTCCATGTAATTCGGTGTTTCAACTCCACGGACTGATCATTTACGACAAGTAAACTTTCTGTTTTAAAAAGTGACTGCACCGGCAAATTATGCCAGACTTGAAGTTTGTTTACAATTCTATCCCTGGCTATAGTAATGTTTGTGGGGTGTTGCGGTGTGGTTCAGGAGGGAGACATTACCAGTATCTACTCCATGATATTACTCATTCTTGACAGTTGCCACCTTCATGTAGAGTAACTTAAAGGACATTATAAGTGATTCACTCGAAAGAGTCAAAATATTTGAAATTTGCGAAATAGCTTAAAAGCGAAGAATATGTCTGTAGAAATCCCATAAGTGAATTTTTTGCAACTGAAAAATTTACAAAAACAGGAAAACAGCAGTGTCCATGGGCCTGCCTTAGGGCCCCTGGTGGGGTCCAGGGCGAATCCCCTGGCGCTCCTGGATTTTAGGGTTTTTGAAAGGCTAAGAGTGTGTAAATTGTACCCTTTTAACAATTTTATTAAGTAGAAAAGTTGTACAACATGTAATATGCAATACAAGTACTAGAAATGTCAAGATTGAATGACAAAGAAAGTAGATTTCTGCTGTCTCTCCTTAGCTTCATTTTTTAAATTTTTTTTTTGCCTATTGTTTTTTCTAAGCCAGTCCGCCACGCGCCACCTGAGCTGCCTCCAAGCGCCTGCATTGGCGTGCGTGCCGCCAGGTGAGAAAGCCTGACTTACGTGTTGTAGTAAGTGTCCGTACGGACAGTAATGACTAAAATATCTGATTTTATCCTTATTAAGTTGATTCAGTCTTTGCACTTGTAGGGTATGTTAGGATAGCTCTACCTGTTATTGACATACAAAAATCTGATTTTTGATGATTTTTTTTCGATTGTCTGATTTAGCAAATCACTGATAGTGCCTTTAAAAACTCAGTCAATGACTATACCTTGATTAGCACAAAATTGGCAGGCCTTATTACTTTACGAGCCGATAAGAATAACGTAAACTGGTGCATTATGGTGCAAGGGAAGCAGTGAATGCAAGTTGCACGATGCGTGCATGCATCAGAAGGCATGAGCGTTAACGAGGATTACTTCTACACGTGGAACAATAAGTGCCAAGTAATTCCCACTTTTTAGTGCTGAACAAAGTGTTATTGAAATGAGTAATTGGGCAACTTATAATAAGTTTGAGGGGTGATCACTCTGCCGGTGTTATTAGTTTTATACTATCACAATCACTCTCACAAACCTATAAGGCTAAGAAAACAAGTTTGTCTCAAAGTGCATGCCAAAAAAAAAACGATTGAGTTCTGTAGAAAGTACCATGAAAGAAAAACCCAATAGAGAATTTACTGTTTGTGAGAGATGACATTGTCTGTTAGGTTTTGAAAAACTGCTATAGTAGATTTCAAAATAAGTGAGACCTCATTAAAAGTTTAGGTCTGTCAATTCACCGTGAGAGGTAAGAGGAATTATTTTAATGGCCACAGGTAAAAGTTTATGATACTCATACAATAAATAGTATTGTAGCTAGTAAATTAATGTTGAACTAAAATACATTATTTCACATCTAAGATAGATGGATGTTTCAATTGAAGTATCAGGATGAAAACACCATCATTTTTTTCATTAAACGTTGTTATTTGAACATACCTTACTTTTGACACTGCAAAATATCATTCCATATCACAGCATTGGAGAAATAATGCATTCTTATATCGATGCACACATAACCCAATTAAGTTTTTATTTGGTCATCAAAAAAATGGGCCAACCTTGTATTAAGAGATTAGCGCAAAACGGATTTTACATAAGTCCTTCAATCATTAACAGACCATTGTATACCTGAATGCATCAGTTTCCAGTAAGCCGATTCTGTACAGGAACTTTGTACCATGGTCACAATATGTTTTGTAATGGCAGCAAGGCCTAGTCCTCTTCAATGGCTGGGGAATTGAACCCCCTATCAAGGGCACACCTCCAAATTGCAAGGATTCTCACGTAATTTGAATCTACTATCGCCCTGAGACAAACCTTTAATAAGCTAATAGCATTGATTGTACATTCTTTGTCTGCCGCAAATGTTGTAATTTAGATTCCAATTAATTTACTTTTAAATTGTTTTATTTTTCTCTAAATCTTAAGGTCTTAGATTATTGAGCTGTGCCTGCTCATCTCCTATTTTTTCCAATTTTTTCATAGGAACCAAGCATACCATTTCAAGCCCCCCTCCATCCATTCATAAAGCACATACTAAGATTTGAATTGGATATTGGATCAGTCACTGTCCAATATTTTGATGTGTTGAAGCCTTTGACCCATCTCCCCAGGCATTTCCTATACTCATGAATGTGATTTCTGAAGGTTGATTTCCCTAGTTTTTTTAAAACAGGTACAAATTTTTATATTTTTATTTTTTGTACAAAAATACCTTTGTATGTGACTGGTAATTACGTGAGCAATAAAGCTATTAAGCAAAACTAATTTTATTTCAGTAACACTGGTCTTTGGTTTATCATATTGTGGTTGCCCTGGATATGTATGATCCTGAATAACTTCTGTTGGTGTGTTATACAGAAATGAACTATACTGCATGACATTGTTTCTTTTAATTACATATCGATATTTATTAATTATTGAGTAATAAACATTTTAAAAGGTCCCAAGTTGTAAACTATGTGGTTTTTGTTTGGTGTTCGCCTGCCTCAGCAGGAAGACACATAAGGACACTTTGTCCACTGTTGTTTTTTCTGTTGTTTTGCGATGTCTGTTGTTGTCTGTTTGTTGATGTCTGTTGTTGTCCTGTTGTGGAAAAAGGGTTAAACATTTTGCCTGTAATATCTCATACTTTGGATTAAACCAACTTGGATCACGGTGCAACATGGCATCCCCCTTTTTTTTTTTAACATTTAAAATATTGAAGTGATTTGGTCTCATTTCAAAGTCATGTGAGGTCAGTTGTAAAAATAGGCTGAACCTGTAAAATTGACCTCAATTGAAAATTGAAGTTCAATTGAACCAAACTTGAATCATAGGTGCAACATGGGATCCCTCAATTGTTGATAGAGGTTCAAGGTCGATGTGAGTTCAAAGTTGTAAAATTGACCTCATTTGAAAAGTGAAGTTCATTGGACCCAACTTTAATCATAGTTCAACATGGGATCCCTCATTTGTTGATGAGTCACAGGTCACATCCAAGGTCAAAGGTCAAGAGAAGATATCCGAAGCTTCCCACAATGCATTTCCTTCCCCCATGGAGGTTTTTGTACAGGTCAAATGATTGATCAATTAGTGGTGAAACACAGCTAATTAACAGCATAATCACAAACTTGCACTTAAGAAGTTTCATCTCTAAAACATGAATAAGACATGGGCGAAAGAGAAGTGGGGGACGGGATCCCATGACTACCTTACAAAAAAATCTCTACTGGAAGCAATGCATTTTGGAAAGCTACGATCTTCTCTTGTCAAAGGTCCATGTTGGAGGTCAAGTTGTAAGATAGGCTGAAAATGTCAAATTGTTAATTGGAACCAACTGGTTTATGGAGTTTACATGCAAACCCCTTATTTGTTTATGAGGTCCAATGTCACAATATCAGTCAACGTCCATGTTCAGGCCTATCATTCACTACCCGCGACGGCAGCGACACAAGTCGGTCCCGAGACCGTGTATTTTTTAATTAAAAATATTTATTTATGCGTAGTCTTCCCTCTTTTAAAATCTAAAGCCAATATGTTAATATTCTTTTTGGTTTTATATTTATAAACATTCATTATTAATGACCAAAAACAAAATAGTGCACCCTCAAAATTTTTAACAAATTTATATCCACATGCAGGGATCCAGAAAAGAAAGCCACCAATGGCGTTTTTTTGGTCCCCACAACACATGGGCAGAGGCGGGCGGGCGGGCAGGCAGTCACAAAAGCATTAATCTACTAATGACTTCTACATGGCGACGGTGATAGAACATGATGAGGTCTGTGCCTGTGATAATACTTTTTTTTGGACAGTTATGATATTAACAGCGCATTTGCATATTTTGAAGAAAAAGCATGAAATGCCACTCTACAGACTAAACCAATTCTCAATGAACTTCTAACAGGATGTGGTAGAACATTGGTCATGTCCTGTATCCTTTATTTGACCAGGTTATGAACTATTACTGAACATTTGCATATTTTGAGGAAATTTTTGATTAAACCCACTATCAGTCATTTTTTTATTCAAAATGTCTATTTTGCCTTCTATACTAGGAGTGTTAGGTCATATCAAACCTACTATCACTGTTTCTTTGGAAAAACAGACCTTAAGCATTTTAAAATCGGGTCTTGAGATGCCATTTTACGACTGTTTTCATAACCTAAAAAAGTTGGATCCCCAACTTTTATTAGTACACAAAGCATAAAAATAATTCTTGATAAAACTAGCTTACCACTTACATGGTCCTTTACTACAACAATTACCAATACCACAGTGCAAAATATATGGACTTTTTTTTTACTGAAACAATATGGGGCGTGATTTGTTTACATATATTGTGAAGAAATCGCTGATAGTGGCTTTAAAATTAGGAGTGAGCTGTTAGGGTTCTTTATTGCCAGTTTGTTTACAAACCTACACTCATGTTTCTGACATAAAGGCAAATAGAAAACATCACAAAACCGGCCCCCATTATTTTCAGAAAAATGTAATTGTTTACAGGAAAAATCGGAGTTATTTTGTTAATATAAATATTTTTATTACAGCTGCCTTGTGTTATCCTCATTTTAGGTGTGGTACCCATGTTTTCAAACATCGAATGAAAGCATATCCTAAATCAATTCAGGAAGTTTTTGCCTATTTGGTGGCCATTGAAGCCACTTTTTTGGACACCAAAGTAGAGAACACTTTCCTGAATATTTTTGTTCTCAATGGTCAATATTTTCAGTTATGTAAAGAAACAACAAGGTCTTAAACACGCTGAAACTTACAAAATTGTTTATCGTTGATCTTAACAAGCCTGCCAATTATGTGGACTGTCAGTTTTTTCTTGTGGCTTGAACCAGCCTTCTTCTGAGGGGATTGTGTCCCCATTTCACGTAATGTGTTAACAACGGCAACATTGAATTAAGTGGTGATATCGTAGACGTTTCATATATGAAGTCCCATTGATGCAAGTAGGTTTGCACATTGCATCCGTCAAGCACTACTGCAACGGTTCATACAGGGCATGACGGAATCATTGTAATACCTATTTGCATCAATGGGACTTCTAAGATGAACCGTCTACCGTGATTCTCATGATCTGGCATCTGGCAGGTAGACAGCGTAGGGCTACCTTACTCGATCGAAAAATTCACCCTTCTGATTCTCCAATTTAAATACATAATACCAGCCTTCAGTTTTATTTTTGATTCGGATGATCTTCCTCCTCTATCCCTGTGAGGCTTGCTATGAATTGCTTGTCATCAACATCAGTAGGAAAACTGCAATGGTTGAAAGTTTACTAAGCAAAAACAAAACAATGCAATTTTTCTTGTTTGACTGTCATATTCACTTTTCATTGAAACCATACCAAATTCTTATTCATCCTTAACGTAAAAGTCTTGCACTAGAAAAATACAATTACCTTGTACAAAAACACAATATTCTATATAACGCCAATACCTGGAACGCCCTCCCAACACAATCACTTCAATCTACAAACAAAAAATGTTTCAAATACACCTTAAACATCCTCTACACACATTGACTCATACAAAGCCTCCTACGTTTGTTTTTTTTTTTTTGTTCTTTTCTCTCGGGGACCTTCTCTATCCTTCTATTTGTCATTCCTTCTATTCCTCCCCATTCTCTCAATTCCCACCATTAATCTCTTCTTACCCCCTTCCTCCCCTCTACTCTTTTATCTCAATTCTTCCTACCCTCGATCCCTCACCTCCTTATTTTTTTCTCTACCCAAACTTCAGCCATTATGACAATCCGGGGCAAGTCGTTTTGGACACACCCTCACTCACTTTTCTACTCTCCCATTTCTATACCTTTCTTCCTATTTTTTGTTTTTGTTTTGTTGGTAACTGTCTTGATTGTCTTGTTTTTGTTCTTTTTTTACTCGTTTTTTTCCCTCGTCTCATGTTCACCTTTCCTGTTTATATGGGCAGTTATACCTGCTAACTCGCACTTTCCCACCGTCTTACTGCCTTTTCTTACCTCCTTTTACCACTACCCCTTTTTACAGTCACGTATCATGACCGCTATTTTTTGTTTTTGGTCCCCCTTCCCCGCCGAACGAATTCGTCCGTCCGTTCGTCCTTTTGTCCGTTCGTCCGTCCTTTCGTCCGTCCTTTCGTCCGTCTGTGATTAAAATGTTAACCCACGTGTACAGTTATATGGAGTTACGTAAGGGCGACAATGATGTAACTTGGTGGCCAGATCGGTTTGATATTTCTCGACCCGATTAGATTTTGGGCGTAAAATAGGCTAATTGAGTATCTACTTAGCATAATTTTATGAAAATCTTCCTACAAGGCCTGTGTACAAGTTGTCTGGAGTCCGTATGGCATATAATGATGTAAACTTGGTGGAAGGAAGCTGGCTGAAGAGTTCTCAACCTGATTAGATTGGCGTATTTCGGGGCAAATTGAGTATGCAAAGGGCACTTAATATGCAAAAACATCGTAATTGTCATATTTTTGAAACGGTACATCGGATCCTCAAAATCCAGCACTGTATGATATCCCTACACATGGGCATAGCTTTTTTTTTGCAATTTGAAAGTATGTAATATCGGCTTAGTATGCAATATGAGCTAATAAATAATGCATATTTGCTGTATCCCTGAATGGTATGTCTGATAGTAAAATTCTTTTGCTACATGAGACTATGATACCATGGGAGGTGGGTGGGGTTTGTTGGGAGTTGTGGGTTGTTGGGGAGGTGTGGGTTGTTGGGGAGGGGGTAGGTGTTGCGGGGTGTTGGGGAGGGGGTAGTTGTTGGCGGGTGTTGGGGAGGGGGTGGGTGTTTGCGGGATTAATTGTTCGGGGGGATAGGTTGTGCATGTTGTTGTGGGGAAGGGGTGTGTGGTGGGTTGGACGGGTAATTGTTGCGTAGTGTTTGGAGTGTTCCTGGGTGGTTGGGAAGGAAGGTGAAAGGGCGTAGGGGTGTTGGGGAGGGGAGACGGAGTGGTGGTTGGTTGGGTGTTGGGGAGTGGCCGGCCTGTTCCGGGTCTTGGGGGTGGGGTGGGGTGAATTGTCCCGGGGATTGGAGTGTATGAGGGGTGGTTAAGTGAGTGGTGACTGTGCCAGGTTGGGTGTTTCCATGATGGTGGTGCTAGGTGGGGTATTGGCCAGGTGGGGTGTTTTGCAGCTTTTGGGAAGGGGTGGGTTTGGGGATGGGGGTGTTTTGGGTGTGTTGGGGATTGTGGCTTTTGGGAGAGGGATTGTTGTTGCGGGTTGTTGGGGAGGTGGGTGGGTTGTTGTGTTGCAGTTATCTCATATTAAGTGTCGCGACCTTCGGCTGGGACTATTTTTACACTTACGCATCGCGTAAATACGAGTTCGCCTTGTTTTCTTATAAGTTTAAAAATAGTAGTTTATTTAATGTTCCTTGTTTAATCATGATCACATCACTTTATTAAAGTGCGTGTTCCGATCGTCTTTGGGACCCCCCCTGATTTTACCCGGAAGTATTATCGATCTTGAAATCAATTAAGCCTTATTTTTCTCATTGTCGTCCTGAAATTTGAAGCGCTCGATCCATTCATCCCAAGATATAAACAAAAAACCGCGTTTTAGTGGTTAACCACTTATTAATAGCACAGTATTGAATAGGGCTTTGCAACATGCATTATTGGCTCCACTACCACAAAACCGCAAGTTTGTTGTTTCCCACGGTTACTTAGGGCTGCATGTGCAAGTGCCGCTCTCATATCACGTAATAGTCACAATACACGAAATCATAACCACCACCTTTAATTAGGGTCCACACCACTTGCCTTAGAGCCCACGGGGTTGTCCCGGTGGTCTAAGCCTATTTTACATCTCATTATGAGATTTATAAAGACTTTTATAAAAGATTCCATTTTTCATATCCGTGTTCTGTTTTTCACATTCCTGTACATGTAATATTGCTGAATAAAATTGAAGAACTTGTAATAACAAGTTTTTACCAGGAAATGAAAAAAAAACAAACAAACAAACATAGTAACTTTCAGAGATCTGGTGAGAACACACACCCCTGTTTTCCCCAATCTCCACAAGGACCAATAAAAAACATGCAAAAGGTTTTCAGACGAAACAGCCCCCATATAATAATACAAGAATTGTATTAAAGTTATCCATATTGGTCCCCTGTGACCAAATAATTTTCCACACCAGATATTTAACAAAAATTGCTTTATAGTATAAATACCTTTTGGGCAGCTTGACAATAAAGAGGTTGCCCTGAGAAACAGCAAAACCTGGTAATATAAGAAATTAATGTGTCCCTTCCGTCCAGACCTGTCCTCATCTCACAGTTTTGGCTTTGTCTTTGGGTTCAGTGCCTTAACAGATTATTAACTACACTGAAATGCTAACTAAAAAGATCGAGAATGTCTCGGAAGTGCGAATGAACCAATAGCCAATGTGACGTCCTTGTGGGAGTTCAAAAATTAATAGAGAGTATGAATGTGTCATAAAAAGCAAGAGTCACTTCCCAGTCCCTCCCCCATGAAAGAGTACAAGGCAATGTGTCCAAACCCCAATAAAGAAACTTTTCTTTTCTGTCTATAATTGTTTAATATTTCACTTTCCGGTGCTGTGTGTGGTTTTCTTATGGGTTAATGTATGGTATGGAGATACTAACAGTTGATATATACATACCATATAATATACTATAATCACTATCTCTTATGCTAGGGCGAAATTCTCTTTTGTTATTTATGGCATTGATAGTCTAGGCGAACATTTTTTTTGCCTTAGCGTTTTCAAATTGTTTGCGATTTATGTACCGTCAAAAGAACTATTAATTATGCAAAATGACAGGATAATATCATTAGCTAACAATAAACATGAATATTAATTATCATAAAGAATAAAGGCTTCATTATAGATAAGGAATTATTAAAATTTTGCCTTGAATCCGAAACACGACAGTAAATATTAGTCAATTCGACCTCACATCCGTCAATTCGGTACATTGCCACATTCGGAACCCCAATGGAAACATACGTGCAATTTTATTCTGATTTTTGTCAATGTTCTATTTTATTTTCTGCTACTTCTGTGTACTCTGAATATCGTAGTCGTTTTTTCCTTGGTTTTGTTTTATAAACACAACTTATCTGTAAGCCCCCTATGCCTTTATTGTCATCATGAAAAGGATAATAGGACACTACCATTATTTATCCATTTTGATGCATTTTGCAAGATGCTAATTGTACATCACTGAGAAGATTAATAGTCAAAAATGTGTCTTATTTGACTAATTAAAATAGTCATGCAAATCACTTGTTTCATATTCATATTTTATCATTCATAAAATGTACTCAATGATGGAAAACATTTTTGCCTATGTTGGAGATAACCTTCCCATATTTAAAGGAGTTTTCATGGATTACAAAATATTTTGATTACCTCTAAAGTTACACTTTAAATATGACTAATTAATGACTGACGAATTTTAATTTGTCAAATGACAAATGACTAATTAACCCCGGGGGGGCCACTCAACCTAAATACTGTTGCTCATCGCGAGCAGAAAAACTCGGGAAAAGGGTAGGGTTTTCACACCGCGGCGCGGACCGCAAGGACCCACGAAATAAAAGGGTCACAAAAACAAGCAAAAATTGACCAAAAAGGGTATCATTTTCGCACTCCATCAAGTCATCGTTAGGGTAGCCAATGCGAGGATCCGGCCCCTCCTTACCGAAAAAATATAAATGCGACAAAAACCACTACCTAGGAAGACAAAAATCCTCGGTAACTCATGATATGGGCCAAATTTTCCGCGATACGCGCCGGTTTGTCGTTATTAAAGGAATCACCGAGACAGATTTAGTGCAGGGCAAAGCAAATTGACGAAATTTCAGATTTGTGAAATGTGCTAGTGCCGCTCTTTTAAGGTATGCTTTTCGGGTTTATCCGTGATAAGGGGGTGTTGAATGAAGGAAAGCAGATCCGCGTTTAGGGTAAGATCTGAAACGGTCCTGCTTGAGGATGACAAACAAGGGAAAGTAGTAAGTGGCCCACCCCCCCCCCCCATAGCCCCGATAACGTATTTCTTTCCAGGATGAATCGTCACGGGGACGGATGAAGGATGAATGTCTCGGGAAGAATCGTCGCGGGGATGAGTCGTCGCGGGGATGAAATTGTACGGGATGAAATGTCTGTTTCCGTCCAGAATACGTAAACAAACAGCATGAAAAAAACAATTAGTCGTCGATTTCGCTTTCCTACCCTCGGCTTTATCTTATAAAAATGTTCCTTAGACATTCAAGAACATTGAGTAAATTAAAAGTATTAAAAAAAGGTAAAAAATTAAAGATAAAATAATAAAATCAATTTTCAAACTGGCCGGTATGAATGCTGACAAGTTTTAACCCGGGGGGGAAGCACTGACCTGAAAAAGGTACTACGGGTATGTGCGGCCCTTAGACATGTGGGCCGCACACCCCTACCCAAAATGAAAATTGATGAGTGCCCTCCCCGGTTTTTATCACAGTATATTGCACAGTTCTAAATTTTTTATTAATACCGCCGGTATTAATTAGGAACTTTGACCTTGAAGCTTGGTAGGTCAGAAACAAGCGTCCACCAACTCGCTCGATTTGTTGTATTGGTAATCAAGCGAAAATAAGCGTGTTCGTGCCATGGAACATGACATTTACCGGGACAGCTGTAAACGGAGCATCAATGACTACATCATTTTAATGTTACCGTAAACGAACGGACGACAACGAACGAACACAACAGAGTTTCCGGGCGATTTGTAGGAGTTTGTTTCATAGCTCCAAAACTGGGGAGACAACAGCTCTGTTCAGTTTTGCCACCCCCTGAACATGCCGGTCCTAATAACGCACCAATACCTATAGCAACCATTCAACACAAGGTTGCCACCGAATGTGAATTACACAGGACCCATGAAATTTACTAACCGAGAGTCAGTGGAATGGGTTGAAGAGTCTATGTAATTTTCAGTCAGAATTAGCCTTTCTCTATCATAAAACAGTGGACTCAGAGGGAGGGTCCACCTTCCCACAAAACTATTGTTTGCGGGCATTTCAATAGTTTGGGAATAAGGAGGAGTGTGGCACAAGGGATGCATCTTTGTCTTTGGGGAGAAGGACTGAGGTTCAAATCTCAGTAGAGCCATAAAAAAAATCAATTCATCTGCTCTCCTCTCCACTGAAAGGTGCATGGCAGGTTCCCCCCCCCCCCACCCCCCCCGCCCCCGTCTTCAGAATTTTGAGGACGACGGTGGAA
Source organism: Ophioderma brevispina (assembly GCA_023653785.1). NCBI lineage: Eukaryota > Metazoa > Echinodermata > Ophiuroidea > Amphilepidida > Ophiodermatidae > Ophioderma > Ophioderma brevispina. The sequence goes on from JAMKCH010008690.1 coordinate 26,374, forward strand.
AAAATTGGGTCAAAAAAGGTTGTTTGTTGGTGCGACAAAAGGTCCGCTTCTGGCAAATCCGCACCACCCTCCGCACCCCCCACATAAATTCCTGGCTACGGCCTCGTTCTTGATGCTAAAGGGGGGCCCACTTAAAGTGACAGGAGGAGATTTTTTAGGATACGAATTTCTCTCAAATTTCCCCTGGTCCGGTGTAGGACCACATAACGAGACGTTCGGCAGGTGTATGGGACAAACGGGCTGCAAAAGAAAAACCGCCAAACCTTAAATTGCCTGCGATCGTATCGCTTCCCCATAGAAAACAAGGCTTTGATGTTATGTCGTGCACGACAGTAAAATCAAATCACCATCTATAATAAAGAGGCGTAGTCGGCTTATTCAATTCAGGTGTGATCTTAATGCTATTGGAAGAATTCCAAATATGTTAAAACCGGGGTTTCGAGAGAAAAATGGGGGCGCTTCTTTCTGGAAATCTCATCATGTCTCTTTAAGCTGCTGACATGGCCCTTTCTTAAATCTGCCACTGAGCAAGCGACATTGCAAGCAAAACACACACAGGAGACAAGAAGATGTAGACTGGGCTTGGAGCCCGATCCTCGTCTGATTCCCGTACTGAATGGACTTGCAGGAAAAGTATGTGGTACGACAATTATAATGTGTTCCAAAATCCCGGTAGCTCATATTGGTATGCCACCTCATTACCACCTTACCCTGATGTTGTGTTATGAAAGGATACTTTAACTGCCAGCACATGGACTGAAGTACCCACACTGTGACAGTGATGGGATCTGCCTTGCTGAATGGGCTTCAAACAATGGTTTTGACTCGTCCGTTTCAACCCCCCGAACCAGATATTTTCTCTCCGGATCTATGGAACCTGAACAAAGTTGGGACCTTTCCTTTTTGCTTTTACGGCTCCCAGAGACTGGAATCAACTTCTAGTCACTATGGGTCCTTTGACAAGTTTCCCAGATCCCAGTACCAGACCATCACTGTTCGTCCACCTTCCTTAGTGGGCGCGATTGTTTCCCGTATTCCCCTGCTTTTGTGCAATTGGACCTAGGGTGGACATACACCCCCTTTCATTATCATTGACCACTTAAGTCTCTTGGTGTATAAGGCCTAGATACAAGAAATCATCAAGCCTATACTGAATAAAAGCATAAACCCCATTATAAAGAGAATGCTAGGGGAGTCCTCATGCACACCAACACATATTGATTTTATTGCTTAGTCCATTGCACACTACATGGGAGAGGTTCATACCTTAGACTTAAGGGACGTCCTGCCACAATTAAAATTAGTGGAAGTGTGGACCCTCAAAGCAGAAGTCACCCAGCATACCGAAGACCTACCGCCTCCAGACAGTGTATGATGTCAAACACTTTAGGGTAGCATATGTGATTAACACAATCATCCCTAAGAAGCTCCCCAAAGAGCTCTATTTCAGGATGGTATAAAGAATCCCAAGACTGTGCCGATTTCACATCTGCTTCATCAAAGGAGGACTCTGATGCCATTACCACAGCTCTCTTGACACTGGCTATACTAGAAGCTGGATTGAAACCATGGAATCCATGATTGCACCCACTCCCGCGTAAGAGCGTGACAACCTCTTACTGATTGGCTGTTAGATCAGTGCCAAGTGTTGGAATGCCCAGTAACTGCTCCATCGCCAGTGTGATTTAAATGGTCTCCACCTCCCAACCGCCCCAATCTCTCTAGGAGTGTAAAAAAGGCAGTATCCAAGCTGTTAGAAGACAAGCAGTATGATGATCTTTCTGGCACACTCTCTTTGGAAGAAAGGGAAGAGGGTCTGAAACTCCAACAAGTCTGGCACAGTGTGTAACTAAAACTGGCTCCACAGCTTCCTTTCATCCTGCCTTGAGAAGTGCAGGATGCCGAAGATCTGGTGTAAAGCAACTGTGATAGCACTGCCAAAACCACAACAAGCCAAAGGGTGATTCTAAGAGCTTCACGGCCCCATTTCTCTATCTCTGACATTCCATTTAAGTCGACTTGAGAGACTGATTCCCAGCCGAATCAACCCCATCATCGATCCTCCGCTACCATGCATATGAATAGGCTAGCTTCTGTCATGGCACTCTCCTTATGCAGGATATAAAGGACAGCTTCGAAGAGAAACAGAAAAAAGAAACTGGAGCTGGGTTTGTTGATCTGACAGGAGCCTGTGATACAGTATGGTATAGCTCCTGCCGGATAGACACGAAGTTGCGTTTATCTTCGAGTTTATGTCAAACCAAGACTCATATTAAAGACCCAAGTGATGGAGAGTAAAATAGTCTAAGATTACAAAATGCCATTCCACCAGGTTCCTGTCCTAGCCACAGGGTTCCGTGTGTAATAGACGGCTCGATCATTTATTACAAAAATGATAACTAACGTCGAAGACAAGCATGTAACTTGCAGTATATGAAAGATAATTGTCATAGGACTACTTGTAAGCTTAAAAATTGAAAGGAAAGGAAAAATTTGTCATTGTTTCACAAATGCCAACACAAAACTAAGCACAATTAATGAACAATTTGGCTGAAAATCCAAGAGAGCGGTCGTGAGCGTATTGTTTTTCAGGTTCTTACAAAAATAGTCCGAAGAAAATTAAGTGGAAGACAAGCCACTTGACAGTTTTATATGAAGATAATTTGACAATGAAGACTCAAAAAAATTGAAGATAAAATTCGTCTTTGATTTCGATCGAAATCTACAAAATGTAGGAAAAACTGGTCAAAAATCCAAAATGGCGGATATGCAATAAATGATCAGGGCGAACCCTGTAGCGCCTTTTCTCTTCAACTATCCTCTATACATCCATGACCCGGCAGACACCTCTTCTAAGAAGTACGGATATGCAGACGACTGGCTATCCTGACGACTGGCTATTGGCAATCTGGTAAGCTGAGGGATAAGATCACGTCAATTGTACCCCTGATTCGTCGCCTAGATGGTGCCATACTCATATAATACAGTGCCTGTGTCTCACCACCCATCTGTCTATTGTGTCTCCATTGAGTGATGTATTGCAATCTTTTGTTTCAGCATGTACCCCAAAGGCTCGATCACAACGGCACGGTTGTATTTGTCACATTGCTAGGTAGCTAGGACACTCTCTTATGGGGGGTGGACACTCACTTCTTTACACTGGTGGTACCAACTGAGGTGCAAGTGCCAAAGGCTCTTGCCAAATCAACTCTGGCATAGAATATGCATAGCAGCTTACTGTGATCCAGTATCTACAGGGTGTCAACATGGTGGAAGGACAAAAGCGCCCTCATTGGAGGTAAACAAAACATTAAAAGTGATGTGAATGAAGCAAGCGAGATTGGAGATGCCTGATATGGAGTGGGCACTATGAAGAGCAACCCCACAACCATGAACCTGGGACTCCCCATGGAATAAATAGCAGGGATGGAAATGTTATTATGAACCAGTGGGGAAGGAGCGGGGGAGGCGGAGGAAACGAAAGGGGGAGTAGGAGATGAACTTAGTACAGCTGACGCAGCAACCCTCTTTCTGCAGCCCAGTTCTAGCATGGTGGTTACCAAGTGAAGAGTCCTTTGCGGTTTTTTTAAACTCAGGTGTAGGATAAAGCGCAGAGTCAGAGATGACTTAGAGCTGTTTACGCGATACGGTTGTCAGCATGGACTTGCTCCTTGAATGGATTGGGATAGTGCTGCTTGATGGCTCACGGGTACAGAGTGGATTAGTTCTCGCTCCGCCAGGGTAGCTTTGTAAGTGGAGCTAAGAGCACTTTGGATGGGAAGCGCTGGTATGAAGTCTGGAGCAGCAGGAGCGACACTCGGAGTTGGCAGAAGCAAGGCGGGTTGCTCGGAGCCTTAGCTCAGCAGGAACGCTGATGCAAAGCTCAGTGCAGGAGGAGTGCCATTTCAGAGTCGGTAGGGGGGTCGGAGGAGCTTGAAGCAATTGGACAGCGTCGGAGTGCAGTTTTGAATTCTGGAACAGGAGGAGCGCCACTTGGAGTTGGTTGAACCTAGGCAAAGGAGCTTGGAGCACTTAGGCAGGGAGGACCCTGATGCCGAACTCTTGCATTGCCCTCGAGTTGGTAAGGAGCTAGGCGGAGGAGCTCGGAGCGCTTGACAAGGGTTGGAGTGCCAATGTAAGTCTGGAGCAGGTGGAGCACCACTCAGATTTGGTGGGATTTGTTACTCAGCAGAGCATTATCAGGACAGGGTCCACATGGCCCCTCCAAGCGCGGGGCTCACACTTTTTGAAGTCTCAGTTATATGGCAACCAGAAAAAACAAAAATATAAAGGGCGACACACTATTGCAAACAATTTCAATTACTTTTACCACTGATTATCTCTGTAACCATTGTATCAAAATTTCATTGCGGGCAATATATATTGATCTTTCTTAAAAAAGGTAAGCTTAACTCGTCTTTTATGGATCAAATTGGATCGCCCTGCTTAAACTTGCTCTAAAGAGAAAAGACGATTTGCATGTGCTCAACATCTGTCGTCTACGTGGTAGCAGCACGGCTGACACTCGGCGCACTACGAGTCTCGGTCGAACCGCTCCGTCCTTACGGAAAAAAAAAAAAAAAAAAAAAGGGGCTTAACTCTTTTGACGTAACGGGGTAAGACGGCCCTACCCTCATATGAACCACGGAGTTCGCCATGGCTGTGTTTTGGACCACTCTATTAATTTATGGTAATCCAAGTTTTCCACTGTTTTTCTAACAGCCTGCAGGTCCCCAGGCAGAGGAGGAGGAAGACAGTTTTAATCCTATCTCACTTATGAGACCTCTCGGGTTCCTAAATCCCCTCTAACTTAATGAGGACCCTCTATAGTAAACAACCAAATATCCCCTAAATTTCATTCTACAATTTATCTTAGCATTTCAAGCCTTAATCGTATCTCACTTATGAGGCACACTGGTTCCTAATTCCCATCTCACTTATGAGACCCCTATAGTAAAACCACCAATGTCCCTAAATTTCATCTACAATTTTATCTTAAGGCGTTTCACGTCCTTATCCTATCTTACGTATGAGGACCCTGGTTCATAATCCCAGCTTACTTATGGAGGAGCCTTTATGTAAACCACCAAATGTCTAAATTTCATTCTAAATCTTTTCATTCCAAGGCCTTTTTTTAACATTCAATCCTAATCGTATCGCACTTATGAGGACCCTGTTCATAATCCCATCTCATTGTGAAGAGCCTTATAGTAAACAACCATGTTCTAAATTTCATTCTCACAATCTTTTCATTCCAAGCCTTAATCCTATCTCACTTATAGACCCCCTGGTTCATAATCCCATCCTTTATGAGGGCCTTTCTATTAAACCCCGCCAAATGGCCTTTCGTTTAAATCTACAATTATATCTTCAGTGTTCAGGCATAATCCTCTCTCACTTATGAGGACCTGGTCTAATTCCTATCTCACTTAGACGACCCTCAAGAGTAAACTCACCAAATGTCCTAAATTTCATTCTACAATTTATCTTAGCGTTTCAAGCTTAATCATACTTAAGTATGAGGACCCTGGTTCATAATCCCATCTACTTGTGAGGAGCCTTTATAGTAAACAACCAAATGTTCTAAATTTCATTCTACAATCTTTTCATTCCAAGCCTTAATCTATCTCACTGATGAGGACCGGGGTTCCTAAATCCCATTTTCATTATGAGGGCCCTTTTTATAGAAAACCGCAAATGGCCTTTCTTTAAAATCTACAATTATATCTCAGTGTTCAGGCCTAATCCTATCTCAGTATCAGGACACGGGTTTCCTAAATCCTATCTCACTATGACGACCTCCAGAGTAAACTCACAAATGTCCAAATTTCATTCTTACAAGTTTATCTTAGGCGTTTCAAGCTTCATCCTATTCACTTATGAGCGACCCTGGTTCATATCCCATCTTACTTATAGGAGCCTGTTATCGTAAACAACCAAATGTTCCTAAATTTTCCATTCTAACAATCTTATCATTGCAAGCCTTAATCTATCTCATTTGAGGACCTGGTTCATAATCCCATCTCATTATGAGGACCCTCTCTAGTTAAACCCGGCCCGCCAAATGTCCTTCATTTAAATCTAAAATTATATCTCAGTGTTTCAGGCCTAATCCTATCTCACTTATGAGGACCCTGGTTCATATCCTATCTTACTTATGAGGACCCGCTAGAGGAACCACCAAATGTCTAAATTTATGCTACAATTATCTTAGCGTTTCAAGCCTTAATCCTATCTACTATTGAGGACCCTGGTTCATAATCCCATTCTTACTTATTGAGGAGCCTGTATAGAAACTAACCAAATGTCCTAAATTTATCTACAATCTCTATCATTTTCAAGCCTTAATCCTATCTCACTTATGAGGACCATGGTTCATAATCCCATCTGTCATTATGAGGACCCTCATAGTAAACCCGGCCGCCAAAGGTCACTTCATTGAAATCTACAATTATATCTTTCAGTGTTTCAGGCCGTAATCCGATTCACTTATGAGGCCCCTGCAGCTTCCTAAATCCTATTCACTTAGGAGGACCCTTAGAGTAAACTCACCAAATGTCCTAAAATTTTTTCTACAATTTTCTCTAGCGTTTCAGCCTTAATTAATAATATCTTACGTTATGGGGGACCATTGTCCTAAATCCCATCTCACTTAGGAGGAACAATCTAGGTAAAACGCCACATCATATTTTAAAATTCCATCTAAATTATATCTCAGCGTTTCAGGCCTTGATTCTTATTCTCACTTTTGAGACCCTGGTTTCCTAATTATCCATTCCCACTAGCAAGTATTATAGATCCCCTCTCTGAGTATAATCTCTCCCTATCCAAAAAGTGGAATAATTCAAATGATCTTTTGTTGCGAGGTGGAGAATGTTTGACCCGCCTCTAGAGTGAGGATAATGGCGATCCTTCAAGATTGGGCAAAAAAGGAATAGGCCCCAGTCGAATAATAACCTTGTCATCATAGCTAAAATTGACCGTACGGATGTGGAGTTCATGAAAAACGGTGATGCAAAATTTAAGTGCGTAGTAAATTTGCAACCACGCAATTTTCCAAATGGCAGCCATCGTAAAGGCAAAAACACCTAAGAAGGGATTTGGTGTTAACAATAGGTTTTTTCTTGGTCAAGGAGTTCAATAACACTATTCCAAAACTATAAATGATTGCATTGTGGCCGGCATTTTCCAAGATGGTGACCTCTTATGGACCACATCTCTTTTCTGGTCAAGGAGGTCATACAACTTTTTCCAACAAAAAAACTGTCCGGAAAAGTAGTGAAGTTTTTTACGTAACTATTTGCCAAGATGTCCACATATAAAGGGTAAAATCCTTTATATACTACACAGCACCTAGGATGACGGTTTTGGTGGACAAGGTGTATGTTTTTGGTCATTATTATTTTCAAAAGCAATTCATTATCAGACTGTCAGAAGAGTCGTGAGTCATGTTATTCATGGACCACCAATGTGATACCCCAAAAGGGGACGCTTGACTACTCAATAGGTATCACCCCACAGATATCTGGAATTGCATGGGGACTTTGTATTACTGTAATAGAAAACTATTATTGTTTGTTTCAGCAATGTCAAGAGTAAAATGGCCCGGCGATTTCGACCACTGCACACTTAGTGCGGGGGGTTCTAGGACCCAAAAATGTTTTTTGCGCTGTCCAGATGGAAATTTCCGTCGTTTGCCAAATGTTCGCGTGTTTTGAAAAAACAATGTTGTGCCTTAATTTGAAGCCATATACATAAATCCACTTTTTATTGCTGATTTGGGGTTGTCTTAGGCCCCTTCACATGTGGTATAATCGGGAAATTGGTTTCCTTAGAGGAGGTTCCATGCCCCCACACCCATCCCGGGCACTAACTGGAGTGAAACCCTTGGTCATTTTGTTAAATGGTCATGGTCACGTCGGTTACAAGATGTGGTAGTCAAAGTTTTGGATTTTTTCGTTCATAGGGACCATAAAGCGCGGTTAGGAAGTTGAAGATGATTACTGAAGGATTGTTTGCATTTTTGACATTGCAGTAACTCTACACTCTTGGGTATTTGTATTTAAAATATTGGGCTACCTTGGAAAACAATTCGGGAATAGAATATTCAAAGGAAACGAAAATGTCTTGGCCAGATGCCTTGTCCAGAGCTGCACTTAATTTTTTTTTTATCGAAAATTAGTATTACAACTTTTGATATGGTAATGAAGGCCAGCAATTGTGAAGAACCATTATCAAGTTGTAAAATTGCACCGTGGAAACTGTATATAAAATTAACCACAACAAATGTTAAAAAGGTTTATAAAGCAATATTTTGAAAAGGGAAAAAATGTTCATTTGATTTCAATTTTTTTTAAGGGGGAGGAGGATGTTTATATTAGCCTCCATTTTGTTGATTAAAATATTATTTTATTTCTCGATTTTATTTGAGAAAAGATTTCTCCACAGAAAAGTACTTTTGATGGAATGGAGAAACTGGGAAGAGAAGAAAATGGAATTCCGCTATAGTGCTATGTTGAGGCTCAGGCACCTGTGTTTACAAAAAACTCGATAATTGTGCAGAGATGAAATGGAATTTCCCCAGGATGTAAATATAGGGAAAATGAGTCAACTTGTATTTGGTTGAGATCAAAAAGATTGCACAAAATTAGATCCCATGATGGTTGAGAATGTAAGATGATTTGTCAAAGCAGATTATGTAATTGATGTGAAATCCATTGGACAGTGAAAGGTGAAAGGTTAGTTTATTGCATGATGATGTGGGACGGGTATTTTAAGAATGGGAACTAATACTAGTTGTGAAATCCTTATTAAGGAGAGATTTGAGATAACAACTTTGCCGCAGTAGTAGCCAGGAGCTATTATATTATAGTTATAGCTAGTCATTGATCGCAATAATGGTAGATTTGTGCTGTACATAGTTGGCAGGATTTATTAATAGTAGGACACCACTAGTAGCTTGAGAGCTGAACGTCTGCTCTCGTCTTTAAACCAAAAGAGGCTTCAAGTTTTTGAATATTTAAAAATGATCCAATGTGTGGGCCCTAAATGTGGACATTAGCGGCAGAATGATGGTGGTAGAATACCTGGATGTATTGCAGAATATTAGTGCGGTCGAGGGAAAAAAACCTGTCGTCTTGAACTGTGGATAAGTTACCTTCAGGAATAAGAAGATTCCCTTGGATTTATATTGTGGAATTATATTGCATGCTGTCGTGTTTGGGTCTTCGCTGTGAGGACATATCATCGTTGAACCGCAACGCTTCTTGTTCAATTCTGACATAGTGGACACCAATAAGCGAATATCTGATGTAAAATCTTTTATAATTGTAATACATGTAATTGTGTTTTGGACATACCAAATTCTTGAACCAATCGATTAAAACTTAAAACAGTGTTATATATATTTTTTTACATTTGTGCACAAGGTCATTTGTTTGTGTTTAAAGGGTATTTCGGACCTTGACGTCCACGAGATATCATACAAGTGACATGTAAATAAACATCACTTTTTATATCATCTTACAGTTTTGAGAATAGTTTTATGAACTACCTGACCAGAAAACACTAGTGTTGACACTAAAAATCCCTTCTTACGTTATATAATACATATCTGGCAATTGTATGTTGAACTCTTGACCCAGACAACATACATTTCGACATTTTGGTTTATGTAAATTGCCAGCACTGTTAATTTAATCACGTATTTTCATTGAAACTACACAACCAAAAATCAAATTAGCTACGATTGCAAATGTTATTAATCCGGCCCGGGGTCCGTTAGCAAATATGCGTAACCCTACGTGCCAAACTAAATCATGCGTATGTCCTACAAGACCTTTATTTCAGTACACAGTGTTTGGACAAAATTGTCTTTACACTCAGGGCATGACGTCGTATGCACGTAGAATGTACGCTGAGTTTCGCGAACGGACCCTGGTTGGTTAGAAATCTGAGAGCCGTTTTTCACCTGATATGCAGCACTATATCCATTTTAGTTATGCACACATTGAAACTGTTCAATGGTGCATTTGGATATGATATAAAGGGTGTCTCAGGAAGAACGTTACCCTCCAGAAACAGCCATTTTACTTTGAATCCAATTCGTATCCTTGTTTAGCTTTATATATGGAAAATAGTACTCTTTTAACACATTTGGTGAAAACAAGAAAGAAACCGTGAAAAAAATAACCAAACAATGAATATTTCCATAAAAAATGAGCAAACCTATTTGTCCGGACTAGCATTAGCCGAGGAAACCATGGATGCAAAGGCTCCAACATTAAAAAATGTTAAGACCACTCCTGGCCAATAATCTCTCAAATTCCAAGGTTTCATTGCTGGTTCTAGAGTTTATGTTAGTTTTCTACGCACTGCAGCATTATTCACGGCTGATTGTCTTGTTTCTCTTGATGACATATCTCTCTACTTGCAAAACCTTTTTTAGAGTCTTAGCCATGTTCCAGAATTTGTTCCCTCTGTTCCCCTTGATTCCATCTACTGGAACCCTACGTTGAGGGAAACTTTACCCATTCACGATGAACGTGTCCTTTAGCCCAAGAGCAGGTTCAGTAGAATATGCCCTTTGTGGAGTCACACTTATGAGGGCCCCCTTTATAGTAACCCGCCGCACTATTCCTTCATTTAAATCTACATTATATCTCAGTGTTTTCAGGGCTAATCCTATCTCACTTATGAGTGAACTCTGGTTCCTAAATCTCATCTTCACGTCTGAGTGGACACTACTAGAGGAAACTCCCAAATGTCCCGAAATTTTCATTCTAACAATTTTATTTAAGCGTTTCAAGAGTCTTAAGTCCTACTCGTACGTAAATGAGGCACCCACCTGTTCATAAATTCCCATCTCACGTATGCGACCCTCTATAGTTAAACTGACCATCTCATTTTTAAAATCCATTCTACAATTCATCTCAGCGTTTCAGCCTTGATCCTAGCTCACTATGAGACCCCTGTTCCGAATTCCCATCTCTCTTGTAAACGAGCATATTTCTAGTATCCCCTCTCTGAGTCACTCTCTCTCTCCCTATCCAAAAGTGGATAAATTCCATGAACTTTTTGTTGCGAGGTGGAGAATAGTTGCCGGGGCGTCTCTAACAGTGAGATCCTGGCGATCCTCATGATTGCAAAGGATATAAGCCCGCCAAGTCGAATAATAAACATTTGTCATCATCTAAAATTGACCGTACGGATGGTGAGTTCATTAAACCGGGATGACACACAATTAAAGTGGTGGTCATTTGCATATACCACAGCAATTTTCCAAAATGGCAGCCATCTTAAAGGCAAAAACCTAAGAAGGATTTGTTGTTAATTTTTTTTTTTTTTTTGGTCAGGAGTCAATAAAACTATTCCAAAAACTATAAATGTTGCATGCGCCGACATTTTTTCCAAGATGGCTGACCTCTTAATTGACTAACCCTTACATCTCTTTTCTGGGTCAAGGAATTCAAATATACATTATTTATGACAACTGTGGAGGTGAATATTTCAGTTTCAGTTTATTTTCCAGTTAACACATAATGAATCATGATTGCGACAATGGAGGGTCTGCCAAAATGAGCTAAGCTCGAACATGTTTGGCCACCCAAAATAACATTAATATGTAAGTAAGTTAGCAAGCTAATTAATGCATAAGTACACGTGGCAAGACATAGGCACACGCATCCATTTATGTTTATAAACAATATAACATGTGCACAACGTATCCACTATACGTACCTATACCCACTACACTCCGCTTAATACACATATGCATAAGTATTATTATAGTATTTATAAAAAGTGGAGTTGGATGTAACCAATGCACTTATAAGCATATATTATGCATAATATGGCATAAGGTGAATTGCGCTAATATGATTACGAAAAAGTATACGACAAAGTAGACGACAAATTAATAACAATATCCAGTTAAATCCCACTACAGACCTTTTTTTCCCAATTCAAAATGCCCACTTTTCACCCCAACTGAACTGTCATTTCAAATTGTTATCCTTTGTTTGAAAGTCTATCGATACCTGATATTACTTTAAACATGTGAAAAACAGACACTTAGGCATTTTAAATCGGTCGGAAAGAATGGCATTCACCGATGAATCTGGGTATTAAAGAAAGTCGGATGCCGACTTTTTTGGTAAACAATCATAAAAATCATAAATCATGAACAGATACGGTGTGTTTGCTTACCAGCTTACAGGGTCTTTATACAACAATTTCCACACACAGTGCCAAAGTTGCCTATGAGGAACATAGGGGGCGCGATTTGTTACATCACGAAAAACCGCTGACAGTGGCTTTAATAAAAATTAGGAGACATTGCGACGGCATAACCCACAGACCCATTGTTACTCATCTCTCACTAACGAACCTACAATGTGATCATACATATATGAAAAAGTGCACAGATATGCCACAAGCAAAACTGCATCTATTTGAACCAAACAAACGTGTTACATGATAGCTAAATACATGCAACAACAAATGCTACAAGTATTGTAACAATAAGTATTCTTTATACATGATATTAAAGTGTTTTGGGATATTAAAGTTTCGGATGCTGATATTAATCTCGTTCAAAGTAATGGGCCTTGCGTTTTAATAGCCTTGTATTCCTCGCAAGGTCGGTAGTAAAAATTGTGGGTCTATATAGATCTGCCTGTGCAGACTTTGTCTCATAAGATGATTATCTGTATTTTTGTAAAATAATTTGAAACAATTAGGAAGAAATTGTTTCTTGAACTTGAAAACATAAAAGGCAACCTGAAAAGTTGTGTATATATCAAAACATTAAGTTGTATTTTAATTTTGTTAAACAAAGGGGTGTATGTGCCGTTGTAGTAGCATCAGCACACAGACACGTTGTATCTTTTTTTGCTTAATGTGGATGGAATGTAAAACCAGAGTTATTTTATCAGCCCAAATCAACAACCTACTGAATGTATGGTAAACTAAACTTGAATCAGAGAAAAGTATATCGGTAGATAGTGCATGCTTGGGTCTGAAAAGAATGCCAGTATATTTTGGACATAAATAATTTGTGATGTAGGGTGTGTTGTGATGTTTCCATGTTCAAGTTTCATTCATCAAAATTCGCTAAAATTTGGTGTGAAAGACCGCCTAATATAGGTAATATTGTCAATATGTATGACGTATTTCCAGGATACGAATTTCGAGTATTGTGTAATTGCTAATAGCTTATGTATTTTTTTTATGTTAAAGAGATATTTGTTTGCTTTCAACCAATAGCGATTCATTCATTTCCTGTTTTCAGATTGTAATGAGTTCACTAAGTTTTTATATGGGAAACAAGTAGATTTGTATCGTCGGCATAAATGATAAATTTAAAACTTTACTTTGAATAAATTATGTCATTTAGATAACAGATAAAAAGGGCCTAAAATGGAGCCCGTGGAACACCACAGGTGGTGTAAATTGATTGATTTTTTTTTTTATGTTTATTATAGGAAGACTATTGTGATCTACTTGTAAGGTACTTCCTTTACCACTCGACGGCAGATCCCACGATACCAGAATGTGGCAAGTTTTGAGGCAGAATGTCCCTGATTAATAGTATCGAATGCCTTCGAGAGGTCCAGGAAAAATACTAGTACGTACGTTTGTTGTCTAAATCGGTAACAATTTTATTATATGCTTCGAGGGTAGCCATAAGTGAGAATGCTTAGGAGGAAACCAATTGGATTCAAATGTAAAGCTAAAACAGAATAAATTATAAAGTCTTTATGAACTAACGTTCTTAATATTTTCGAAAAAAAACCAGGGAGAACGAAATAGGGGTCTTAAAATTTTGAAGGATCGGACGATCACCATGTTTTTAAATAAGGGCGACTTGAGCAATTTTAATTTCATGGGACAACACCATGGACAATTTGACAATATAAAAATATGCCTAAGTGGGTTTGCATTATTTGTACTAACAGCTTTAATTACATCAGGTTTAATATCATCATGACCGCTACTTGTACCTGACTTAGTTATTTACAATGAGTAATTAATTTCTCTGGAGATGTTGGGCGAACGAAAAAGTATCCGAGAGGAGAATTGACACGGTTTAAATAGGAATTAAATGGTAAAATTAGTCTTTTTATTTTATTGTTGCTTAAATTTGTCAGATATTAACAAAAAGAATAAAGTGATTGGCAATAATATGAGGATCCGAAATTAGAACATGTCAAGTTAAATGCAGATGGGGAGATTATGCTATAGAACACCAGGCTTGTATTCAAAATTTTCCAGTCTGTTTACATTTTGTTTGCAGCTCTCAAGTTTCTGTGCATAAGTTCTTTTTTGATAATCGGATTATAGAAGTTATCTTATTGCGATAAGTACGATATGTTTTGTTTATTAATGTTTTCAGTTGGATGTCCAAGGTACTTTTATAAAGTTTTCTTACGATCAGAGATTTTGGACAGCAGGGGTAATCCAGGGTTTTCGCGGTATTCGCGGCAGAGTGGAATTGTTTGCAACATGATTTTACATGGAAAATGGATATTGTACAAATCTATAAATGTTGTTTTAACGCACAATGCATTAAAACATTATAGCTTAGGATTGACATAGAAGTAATATTACAGACACAAAATCACCAATTCACTAGACTGAATGGATTATAAAAATTTTTTGACACATTACTCTGATTAAATAGACGATATTTTTGTTTGTTGAGTTTTTTGTTATGCTAATCGACTGATTTGTAGTTTGAAATATCGGATAGTGATCTGTAATGTTTTAAAAAAAAATGCCGATTTGATTTTCGTGTGTCATAACGTTAGTGAAAATAATTATTATCGATTAATTGAAAGCGACCGTATAGGGAGTTATTCTAGTAGGTTCTTTAATAATTTGGGGGGAAAAAAAATAAAAAAAGTAAATGTATTTATATAAAATTGTTTATAGTGTTATTGGTACTACTTGTAATCAAATCAAAGTTTGAAATCACCGGAAATGTAAGCATTGTTTATTTTCTTCAGACACTTTAATTGAGACATTTTCCAGATCAGTAAGAAACACATTTTCATCGGTACTATGTGCACGATACACATTACCGACGATAATGTTTTTGTTATATTGGAGCAATAATTTTCAATAAATGTTGATTTCCGAATGGTTCGTTGTCCTCAGATAGAATATTCGGTTATCATTTAAGATCGGTCGGTCCGTTTCATTGTATTTTGTCACAGATTGTGAACATAAATTGCTGACCCACCGCTCCTCCTTCCTTGCCGGGGTGTACTAATGAAGGAGTAATTTTCAAAATCTAAGTAGATTTTGATGATCATCAGTAAACCAAGTTTCGGAAAGGGAGATAACTGTAAATGTGTAATTGAGACAGAAATGCGAAATGGAATTACGATACTAGCTACGAAGTTTTTATTTGATGGCTCGTCGAGATTTAGGCTGAAAATAAAAATGTGTATCATCATAATGTGGGAAACTTAGATACATCGTTAAATCCAAATCACATTCGCAGTTGGGGTATTTATGGTTATTGTTCAAATTATTAGAATGATTAAATGTTGTACGATACATATCATCAAATAAGAATGGGTTAATTTCAGACTAAGTAATCTGTTATAATCAATTGGTTTGTCAAAGCAACAAAGCAAAACCAAACTCATCGTCATCAGTGAATGATTAAATGGAATATTCACCTGTGCAATGAACAAGGCGAACTCGTATTTCCGATGCGGTGAATATCCCCGGCGAATATCGCGATCACTAAAGAACAAACTAAAACTGCCCCGTCCACCCTTAATTTTGGACATCACTAGCTCGCCAAAAGTATGGTTTACTCAAGAAAATGACCTCAGAAATCGTCAATTCAGCATGCAAAAACCCTGAAAATTCACTAATTTCGTAAAAATCTGATAATTTTACTCATGTGGCAACTACTATTTTTGAAAATCATGTGATCACAATTTAAATTTTTGGGGACCCATACGGGTCTGGAGCGCGAAACTTGAATTTTTACGTAGTTTACATTTTCCCAGACCTGTAACAGGGCTGGCCCCAAAAGGATGACCCACATGTAACAACTAAAAAAAATATTTCCCCAAAATCTATCAGGTCGAGAACTCTCAGCCCGCTTCCTTCACCAAGTTTCACATCATTATACACGTTAAATACTCCGAATTGACCCAGGCCTGCGGGAAAATTTCATAAATTATGCTAAATTAGATACTTACTGTAGAATATTTACATACCCCAAAATCTAATCAGGTTGAGAAGTCTTCAACCCGCTTCTTCAACCAAGTTAAATCATTATAGCCCTTACATAACTCCAGATAAAGTGTACACATTTGACATTTCTGTTGCAATATGGACCTTTTCCCCTTGACCTTTTTCCCCCCTACCCCTTAAGACCCAGGTAGACCCTGGGGAATGCAATTACATGGTGAGTAAGGGGTATCCCCTCCTACAATATACCAAAGTTTGGCTACTCTATAGCACATCCAGAAAAAAAGATATGCCAAATGTTCCCAGGTTAACATTTTTATTCACGGCATACGGACATACGGAACATAGGACGGACAGACTGACATACGGACAGAGCCCATTTTATAGTCCCCCTCCCGAACTTCGTTCGGGCGGGGACAACAAGACCATTCATCATTCAATTGAAAATCAGTGTAACACTCTATTATGATACTACAGTACACATATTTTACACCCATTGAACGTTTATGCCCTATCTTCCTTTTCTACATGTATTGCAATTATTTTTTGTCATATAGCTTGCCAACAAACAATACCAAATATACTAGGTTAAATAACAAATCAAATACATTAACCGACCCAGTACGCCGGTAAATAAAATTAGGCCACTGCAGCTAGCTTTAAAAAAAAAAAAAACAAAAGAGTCAAACCAACTCCATAATTCGGGGCTTGTAAGCACTGATATACATATACCACCCCATTATAGACCGTATTCATAGGCAGCATGTTGGTGGACAAGATAAAAATAAAAGTAATGGAAGTTTTTTATCGGTCACTATTTTCCAAGATGGTCCCCTATAAAAGGAAATCTTTATAACTCATACTACACAGCACCTAGGATGACGCTTTTGGTGACAAAGTGTATGTTTTTAGGTCAATTAATTTTAAAGCGATTCTCAGAACTGTCAGACGAGTCGTGAGTCTGTTCTTCATTGACACCAATGTGATCACCCAACTGGACGCCTTGACTAACTCCTATATGTAATTCACACCACATATATCGATGCATGGTATGTTTGTATTGCTGTAATAGAACTATTCTTGTTTGTTTTCATATAATGTCAAGATTAAAATGGCCGCGAATTTCGAACACTGCACACTTACGTTACCAAGGGGGGGGGGGGGGGGTCTAGGACCGTCTCAAAAATTTTTTGCGCTGGCTCATTGGAATTGTCCGTCTTTTGCCCAATTTTCGCGTGTTTTGAAAACAATGTTTTGCCCTTAATTTGAGAATCCAAGCCCAAATAAAAGTTTCATTTTTTATTGCCGATTTGTGGTTGTCTTATTACCCTTCACAAGTGGGTATAATCGGTAAAGTGGTTTCCTTAGAGGGGGTATCCACCCCCCTCCCCGGGCACTAACGGGAGTGAAAACCCCTTGTCATTTTGTTAAATTGGTCCATAGTTAGGATGTTATTGTATATTTGGCATTTTTTTTGTCTGAGGATGCGTTTTTGGTATCATTGGATAGAGTAGACATCCGGGTATCAGAAAAGTATTGGTCGCATTTTTTTCTGAAAAGCGTTTGCCGCATCTTTGATTTCAAAAATGGCCCCATTTCCAGTTCCAAGGAATTTGACCTATATCTTTGGTTCTAAGCAACACTGGAAGTTCAATTTGGTGGCCTAACCTATGTTTTCAATACCTGGGAGTTCAAAAAAATATGTTAATTATCAAATGTATCCAAGCTTTGCTTTGGTAACACCCCCCTTTCCCATGATGGGGGGCATCGTTATTCCGCCGTGCCCATACCCAGACCCTTTGAGATTTTCTAAATAGGGTCGTATCTTTTCTTGCTTTTTGTGTCATTGGATAAGTGACAGCCAGGTAACAGAAATATTGGTCGCTTTTTATCTGAAAAGCGTTGGTGCGTGCCATCTTGAATTTCAAATGGCCGGCATTTTGCCCTATACCTTATGTTCTGAGCAAATTGGAAGTCAATTTGGGGGCCAAACCATGTTTTCATAAGGGTTTCAAAAATATATAATTAACACAGTCGAACCAAGCTGTGCTTTGCAAAATTCCTCGCCCTTGTGTGATGGTGTGTCTGGGGGGGGGGCGATCGTTTTTACGACGTTACGGTCTGCCTCCTCCCGGCCGCAGCCCTTCCCCTATGAATTTCTATAATAAGTGTCATGATTTGGTGTGTGGTACAAAAATACCTATGTATAGCTTTTTGTCCCTTCTATGCACCAAAATGCTGAAACATTCGGGTTTTCGTCGGGGTTTTGGGCTAAAAATGTTAATAAAATGTAAACCCGGAAAAACATAAGTTCGAATTCTATTGATGAGGTGACATGTGACGTCAACTGCCCGATATTATGCATGTTGCACCTGCAGTGCTTGTGCTTTTATAAATTTTGCAGTATAAGCATGGATGCTGGTAGCTGTAGGCATCCTTCGTACCTCTA
Organism: Ophioderma brevispina; assembly: GCA_023653785.1. NCBI lineage: Eukaryota > Metazoa > Echinodermata > Ophiuroidea > Amphilepidida > Ophiodermatidae > Ophioderma > Ophioderma brevispina. Next base: position 45,038 of record JAMKCH010008690.1, read on the forward strand.
ACTGGCCAATAGACCAGGTATATCTTCTTCTTCTTGCGTATGAGGCACAGCAATGTGTTGAATTGGTGGAGCCAGCTCACCTGTTGATTGATTGGGGGTTGAGAGGTCTATATCCAAAGGTGGGCGAAAGGTAAGGCACTCATTGATAATATGATCTGCAGTCTGTGATGGAGAGCCACATTTGCAGGCTGAGACGTTCGCCGGCCCCATTGGCGCATATTGCTATGAACGACCGAATCCTGTTCAAGGTGACCCATTCCTTGTGTGGAATTGCTACCAGATGGAGTTCTGTCATAGGTGTGATAGGGAATTGGTTTGGTCTTGGGTTCTAGCCAGGCAGTCATTCCCTGTCTGTAGATGGTTGAATGAGGGCTGGAGAGTTTAGCAGCGGCCTTGTCGACAGAAAAGGTCGATGAGAGCGCAGTCTCTGTCTGCCAAGTTGTTGTGATTCTTTGACAGTATTATGTCAGCATAGCCTTGTTCCCAATTTTGTGGTTGTGATCTCTCCGAAGCACTGCAGGGGCAATGCCTTAAAGCACTGTTAGAAACTCAGATAGTATGACGAGGCAGCCACTAAGTGGTTCTCATGGTCTCCTTGAGTATGTGTCCAAGCTTTTTTTTGTGAGAGCTATTGCACCATACTGAAGTGCATATTCAACAGTGCTGAAGACCAGAGCCAGGGCAGGGCTGCGTAGAGGATGGACAAGCACCCAATGAAGATCCAACAAGGCGGCACAGAAGGTTATTCCTCGATGATACCTTTGCACATACCAACTCAAGATGCTGCCGAAAAGTAAGCTGCTGATCAAGCGTCACTCCCAGATATTAGTGTAGGATTGTTGTGGCAAGGCGCTCATTTAGGTTGATGGAAGTTGGCATGAGCCAGTAAAGTGACGGTCTTAGCTTCACTCAGCTGAGTCTCCAGGTCCTTGAGATATGCTGCAAGTAGGGCCAAATCTTCAGTAACTGTACTTTCTAATTCTGTCCAGCTACTGTTCGAGTGAAGACGGGCAGATCGTCGGCGTAGCCCTATTGTCTAATGTTGTTTGAGGTAAGTTTGCTGATATAACAAGTTGAACAGCATGGGAGCTAATACTGATCCTTGTGGGACTCCGTCCTAAGACGACGCCGTCGAGCTCTGCCCAACACTGGTCTTAAGAACAAAGCTCGGTGTCCGAAGCATTTTACATATGCCACACAGTTCATATGCTGCAGATGAGGTCTACCAATTTGATGCGCCTGCCTTACTACCTATCTCAAAGCCTCTCCGCAATACAGTTGCGAGTTTTTACAATCTGATGCACAGTGGCTTCCGGCCACTGCGAATCCAGCGTGTTCGACAGGCAGATGGGGATTCGACAACTGGATCCAGACAGGCCAGGATCGGCTTCTCAAGGTTTTGAAGAAACACACAGTAGTGATATTGGTCGTTCATTCTTGGGGTTTGTCCAGGCTTGTTTGGTTTTGGGGAGGCGATGATGGTAGCTCTCTCCAGATCTTGGGTACGGACTGGTTTGGTAAGGCAACAGTGTAAAGAACTCCCTGGATCCATTCAAATATCGTGTGCCACAGTGCATCAGGAACCCGCGGTTACTTATCAGGCCCCTGGGCTATTATCCACTCTTTAAGTTGCCGTTGGTTAATAACAGAGGAGAGAAGTGTGTTGCAAGTGACCTGTCCCACTCCAGGACTCAAACGAAGTTTGGTGATCTCTTTTTTAAACAAGAGCGAGTTCATCCCTTATCAATTCTCCTTGAAACGACCATTTCCGAGGAGTGGCTTAGCAATTGAGTTTGGTAACACAGGCATTCGAGGGTTGGCTAAGGATCTTTTATTGGTTTGATGAGAACATTGTCTTGAGCCCAAGATGTTCTGAAATAATTTGAGGCCAGTGCTCCTTTGTAGTGTGGCAACTTGTCGGCGCTTTGGTTTGCGAAAGTTCTGCCATTGCCTGCCACTCGGGCGTACAGGATAATACTTCCACAGCTTGAAATTACTGTGGTGTTTCATTATTTCTTTTCCCACTCGGTAAGAGCTGAAACGAAGCGTACTTGAGCTTTCATCAAATTTAAAAAAGCACCTTCTTGCGAACACCACTAATTTTACCTTTATTGTGTCCAAGTTATCGAAGAAGTCGGGCAATGCTAAAGCCATCCTCTTGTGGACCAATTTATCAAGGGTTGAAGCTGCACACTTCTTCGGGTTTAACTTGACTATCAGTCTGTACCATGCTCGGGAAGTCTGCTAAATATGATCCAACCGACCCGTGGGTCCTGGGTGAAGACGTACACGTTGTCACTATGATGAATCTTTTTCAACTATTCAGGGCAGAAATGAGCATCAATATATCGGCCTCTTCATGTGCGCTCACACCTGTGTAGCTTGATATTCCAGGAGTTTGGGGGGGGGGGGGGGGGGGTGTTAGATGATAGACCCCTCTGAGTGAGAACAATAGCGTTGGCAGTTACTACTGGTTTCGTGCATAGCTTGACTAGTTTGTCAGCCAGATACAGAGTGAGGCCATTCTTTGCTTTCCTTCTAGCCAGGATTTTTGGCCTTGTTCTAACCGAGTGGATTCTTTCAACACCTTCTTCATAGGGTGAAGTTGAGTATATCTAATATCATTGAGAACTTCTTGCCATAGTTAGTTATCAAAGATTACTCTTCCACTAGTGACTTGTCCAGTTGCATAAATATACTTTAGGCCATTGCTTCGTTTGAGGCTTTGCACGTCTTAAACTTACCGGCATCTATAACAAGCAGCCACCCCCCAAATCCCTTTCTCCCCTCTCCTAAAGCTGTTCTCCTCTCTAACCTTGGAAAGGCCAGGGGGCGCCAAGATAGCGTCGTTTTTTGCCGTTCCCATAGGTTTAGCAACGTAATCACGAAATTTAACTTGACAAATATTCTAAAAGTCGAAAATATGTTTAATATCAAGATTTTTCCACTCCAAAATCCGTTGGAGGTGAAGAATCAATCCAGTGTGTGTAAGTATTTTTTTGTATGGAATAACGTTAAAACGGGGTCCATTTGAGCGCGGTCGCTTGGACCAAGATCTGCTGAGCCCAAGATGCCACTTTGGGTTGGTGGTTCGTTCTACCGTGTTATTCCTCAGATGAGTGTTTGGTAAAAGAATCCCACCAGCACTGGTTAGCACTCTCAGTGTTTCAGTGTGGCCAAAAAATAGCCACAATTCCAGAAATATCGCGCGTCGGCAGAATCACCGTTCTTTCCAACATATTAATTATGAATCTGCATACAAAAGATGCACGGTCAAGACCATCTCACCGCAGGCGATGAATGATAGTTGCACCAGGTATCAAAATGAGCAATCAATACTAGATTTAGGTAAAACATCACTTTCGAACGATATGGGCCAGCGCCAGAGGATTTTCTGGACTATTTGTAGGGATATTATCGGTAAGTATTCAAGCTATTTTGCTTGCTAATTATAACAACCTCAAACAACTGAATTGAACATAAATATAAAATAAGAAAGAAGAGAACTTTCATAAGATTTTACCGACCATGGGGTCCATGAAACAGTGGCAACTGATAGGGGATACTGTAATGTTTGGCACACACTGACAACAACCCACGAAAGGCAGTGTGTATATTTTGCATATTTCTGTAAATGTTAAGTAGTTGGTAGTTGGTTGGATGCAAGTATAGCATAGCAAGGCAGCTTGTCGTTGCTTACCCAGGCCTATCCTAGCCAGCTGGGCCATAGGCCTATGGCATAGGTCTACAATAATTATCGGTTAACCACAGGAGTGGCATGCAAGGAATATTTACACAATGAGTGTAAAACGAACCTCCTGCACACTTAAATTGGGGGCAATCTACACGGCAGCGCTGCAGCGCAGGATCCAGATCGGGTCCAAATCGGGATCCAGATCGTAATCCATTTTGCTCTACACGCGAAATGGCCAACTTGAATACCAAGATCTGCAACCGCGTTACCGGGCGGGTAACACTCTTGGTGTGGTTATACTCCATGCCCTACCTCCGTGCGGAGTGAACGCAGCGCGGGGGGGAATTTGATGGTCGCACCAGTAAACCCGCGCGTGCAGCCTTAAAGCGACGCCGTTTTTACACGACGTGCACAAAGACGGATATCTTGACGCGTGCTCGTAAAAGATGCGCCAGGTATGACATCACATGCACGGAGATGGAAAAAAATGGAACTATAGTGTCGCTGCCCACTTTAACATGTCTTTTAGGGGTACGCGTAAAGTATTCCTCAATCACCAGGGTTACGCGGAGCATTTGTACACTTTACGCCTTCAAAAGGGCACCGTACTTCGCACTCACTGCGCCGCGCCGTGTAAAGTTCTATCAACGGTCTCCCGTGATCTTGATCTGTGATCTGGATCTCGGTGAGCGCATCAGATCGGATCTGCGCCATTGTAGATTGCCCCAATATATCATATCAATGTCTGTCTCAGTTCATGAGGCCTGACTTATGGTTTGTGGCATTAATTAAGGGTCATTTCATTAACAGCATTAAGCAACAGGCCGATAGTCAGAAGAAAAAACTCTGTCTCAAAGTGTCCAAAATGTAGGGTGCACATTCTACTTCCAACTTGAGATCGTTGAAAGATTGGCTTTGTGTGCATTTCTATGTTGGCCGAGCCTAGTCATTCGTCACCTTCGTTTTCCTTCTGGATTGGTCCTCGAAAAAAGTTCTAGTTATTTAAAAAAAATATTAGTGATTCTGATGATTGGCATGTTAAAGGCAAATCATTGACATGAGCAATGCCAGTTTATGGACAGAAACTAGGAGCACATCGGAGGGTGAACCAACACTGAGTGTAGCCTAGTCTAGGGCCTGCCTAGGCCAGCCTAGCTAGGCCCTAGCCATAGCCATGTTAAATTGCAATGTCATTGACATGAGCAACAATGCAGTTTATGGACAAAAATAGAGACATCTGCATGTGTAACCAAAACTGAGTTTAGCCTAGTCTAGGGCCCGCCTAGGCCAGCCTAGCAGGCCCTAGCCCTTAGGGCCTAGGCATGTTAAATTGCAATGTCATTGACATGAGCAATGCCAGTTTATGGACAAAAATAGAGAACTCTGCATGATAACCAAAACTGAGTTTAGCCTAGTCTATGGCCTGTCTAGGCCAGCTAGCTAGGCCCTAGCCCTAGCCTATGGGCCTGTGTGCCTAGTGTTATATGGCCTCCATTTTTGATTAAACTTTTAAAAATATATTTTCTCAATGTTATTTGAGAAAAGATTTCTCACGGGAAAAGCACTTTGTTTACTATAAAGGAGAGAAGAAAGGGGATCCCTACGAGTTGTTTTGGCAAAACTGCACATTGTTTAGATTGCACAATTATGGGAGAAGTGGGGAATTCCCCAACGGATGCTAACTTAGAAACTGGTTTATGTTTTGAGATCAAAATATTGCAGAACATAGGAATGCCCACACGAGTATTATATGAAGGGTGAAGTGATTTTGTAAGTCGGGTTTGTGAATTCCAATTGGTCAGCTGTTGTTAAGGTTATGTTTATGCAGAGAATGATGTAATGATTAGTGTTAGAAAAGGGAATTATCTGTGAGTAGTTAAATACGATCACTGGAAGGACTCTCTGCCAGCAGTTGTTTTGAATCAGGAGCGAACTAGAGCTCTGGAGCAATACAGTATAATTAGCTAGTTTTACTTACAATAATGGTAGAGATTTGAAGTTCTACATCTAGTTGCCAGGATTTCATATTTTGGATGCCGCCGGAGACTGAAGCTAAATTGTCTGCTGTCCGTTCTTTAAGCCAAAGCGCTTAGTTTTGGAATCAAAAGGGATTCCAGTTTGTGGTCCTATATGAGGGACATAGCGACAGACGATGGTGGTGGTAAATTACTGGATTTTACTTATTATGGACCATTGTCGTCGAGGGAAAGCCGTCGTCTTGAACTGCTGGACACAGATTACCTTAAGGACTGAGAAGATTCCCTTGGAATTAGTACCTGAGTTTTGTGCTGAACTTGTGCGCTGTCATTTGGAGGCTTCGCTTGAAGGACATATCATCGTTGAACTGCAACGCCTCTTGTGAAATTTAGGATCAGTTATAATGTGTGTAATTGTGTAATTTGATTTATGTAATGTTTTGGACAGACCAAATCTTGAACCAAATCAAGAGATCAGTAAAACTGTTTATTATATATAAATTCAGAGCACTTGGCACAAGGCTCCATTTATTTGTGTTTGAAAGGTTATTTTTCGGCTAGGCGTACACGAGACGTCATAACACTAGGCATGTAGGCCAGCGGTTAGGTTGTTAATCAGTAATCGTACCTAAAAAGTTGAGATTAAATAATGATTAACATCTAAGCTGCGGCCTGTTTTAGGTAGGCCTAAGTGAGGTATGGACAGAATGACCTAGGCCCTAGTAGGCTAGGGCATCCTTCATTCCGTTCCTGTTAGTAATTACTGTTTGACCCCCAGGAATTTCACAACAACTACAAACGACAAATGCATGAACGACAATAGCGAATTCATTTGCATTTGCTTTCGGTTTCACAATTCCGATTCATGAGCAGACCCCAACCCTTGCTTCCCATTTTACAAAAAAATATGAAAATTGAACAATAAAATTATGATAACCTGCTAACAATATGGAAAATTTCCCGCCATCGCCATAATCTGTGTTGTGATGGCTGCTATGAAAACCCACTATGAGTAGACGATCGCGCTTTGTTGCACTGTGCTAAGAGCGCAAGGTTTCCGAAATTACAGCCATCAGAAATATGGACTGAAAATTTGACCTTCTTCTGAAACTTCAAAACAACAAATTTACCTACTCTAGCCCGATCGTTGATACCTTTAACCTACCATGTGATGCAACTCTTGTCAGACTTTGGTGAAATAACATTGCAAATCGGTCAAAACAAAAGCCGTACTCTGCCGCTCCAAGTCCAGGGCACATTCACTTTTCGGTCACGTCCGTTGTGGCCGGTTTCGAATGTCAAGTACATTCTTCAGTTTCTCCGTCCCCCCTGATGAAACTAGTGGTTTTGCATGGCCTTAAGGACGTAAACACTCAGTCTCTTTCACTAGTATTAAAGTACGCACTGTGTTACTGTTAGCCTTGCTATTTAGCTGTGTTGTACGAAAATGTGAGACTGTGTTGGATGTGATTCGAAGGCTCGTGGGTAATTTAGCCCCACAAACATTTGCAAATAACAACGGCGGAGTCAATCGCAGGTGTACCGCTATTTATAGATGCGCGAACATGTACAGCCTACATAGATAAGAAGCGAAGCGGAGCTTATAAGATTTCTGTGCCAGCCTCTGCGCCGGCGCCACCGTGGAATCATTCGTTGACCTGCATGTAGCAATCCTCTCATGTCCGGCCTTTAAAAAGAGTGATGATTAGTTTTACAGCACCAATTAGATAGGCTGCGGCTAGGGCCCGTACGGGAATTCCCACTGCCACTCATATCTATTTATAACCCGCACAGTGATTCAAATGCCCCCCGCGTCACTGTTCAGCTCGTCATGACTCGTTCGGCGTTTTGCACTATATGAAGCTTGGCCGCCACCGCTTGGTTGGAGGGGATGCGACCTGCGCCTGGAAATGGCGGCCATTTTTACATTCAAGATGGCGCCAAACGCTTTTCAGAAAAAAAATGCGACCATACTTTTCTGATAATTGATCTAGCTATCCATGACACACACAAAAAAACCCCAGCAAAATTCATACAACCTTTTATAGAAATCTCAGAGGGACTGGGGTAGAGGCAGCGACTTAATACCATCATCACCTCCCCCCCCCCCCACCCCCAACCCCAGGGTGGAGGGAGGGTGTTGCAAAGCACGCTGATTAGATAGCATGGTTAATTATCATATTTTTGAACTCCGGTAGTGAAAAAATAGGTTTGGCCACCAAATTGACTTCCAATGTGTGAAACAAAATTATAGGCACTCTTTGAAATGGCGGCCCATTTTGACAAATTCCAAGTGGCGCCGAACCGCTTTTCAGAAAAAATGCGACCATCTTTTTGATCACATGGAGTCTTACTCTAGCAATGGACACCAAAAAGCATCCTTAGCAAAACAAAATTGCACAAGTTTAAAATCGCACATAACAGCCTACACTAATGGTCACGTCGAGTTACAAGCTGTTGGTGTAGTCAAGGTTGTGTTTTGTTCATAGGGGTTATAAAGCGCAGTTAGGAATTTCTAAGGAGGAATTACTGAGGATTTTGTTTTGCATTTGACATTGCCGTAACTCTAACACTTTGGTATTGTAATTTAAAACCTTGGGCCTATCTGGGAAAACAATCGGACATAAGACACACAAGGAAACGAAATGTCTTGGCAATGCCTTGTCCAGAGTGCCTAAAATTTTATCAGAAATTTGAAATTACAAATGTGATATGGACTGAAGCAGCCAATGTAAGATGACATTATAAAGTGTAAATCTGCAACTTGTAAACTGTATATAAAATTAACCACAATATGGTTAAAGGTATAAAAGCATATTGAAAAATTTCATTTGATTTAAATTTCTTTTTAGGGGGGAGACTGTTATATTAGCTCCATTTTGTGATTAAAATTTATTTTATTTCTCAATTTTTTTGAGACAAAGATTTCTCACAGAAAAGTACTTGTTTATGATGGAATGGAGAAAATGAATTTCGCTAGTCTATGTTGAGCTTCATGCACTGTTGTTTACAAACTGAACATGTAAGAGATGAATGGAATTCAGGGATTAAATTTAGAAAAATGAGTCAACTTGTATTTGCTTGGAGATCAAAAAGATGCAAAATGAGTAGATTTCCTGATGTTATTAATGGAAGCTGAGGCAAAGCAGATGATGTATTTTTGAAATCCCATTGGACAGTGAAAGGTTATGTTTATTCATGATGATTGGTACATCTATTTTAAGAATTGAAATTAATAGTTGTGAATTCTATATAAAGGAGAGATTGAGCATAAAAACTTTGCCAGCCAGTAGTAGCCAGGAAGATATATAGTATAGTTTATAGCTAGACTTTATCTGCAAAAATGGTAGATGTGTGCTTACATAGTGCGCTCCCCCCCCCCCCCCCTGGACTTTATAATATGTAGGACACCACAGGAGGCTTGAGAGCTGACTGTCTGCTCTCGTTTTTAAAACCAAAGCGATTCAGTTTTGGAATATTAAAAAATGATTCAAGTGAGTGGTCCCAAATGAGGACATTAGCGGCGACTGAGGTGTAGAATACCTGGAGGTATGAAG
>JAMKCH010008691.1:0-59049 GCA_023653785.1 Ophioderma brevispina
TTGACAGTAAATGTTGCGTGTGTAATAATGTTGACGAAAATGGTTTTGTAACTATTCGGTTTAAATTGAATTGGATTGAGTAACTGTATTATACCGAGCAATTTAGGGCTTGAAATGACCTATTTGATGTTTTTTGTGCATTGAATGACTAGGGTTCCTCTAGATGATTGGTTTACATTGTCACAAAATGCTGAGATGCATTGATAAATTTGTGGGCACCAATTGAAGTTTATTGTGCTATTATCGATATGCTAAAAAACCCTGATCTGTTAGGGAATGACCCACTCTTTCTAGAGAGAGAATCATGGAGAGAGGAGGGGGACAGTTTGTGCTGTGATAAGGGAATGGTTTTTGAGGAAATAGAAGGAAAACCCCCCCCCCCCCTTGAATGAATTTATGATAAATTTAAAACATGTTCACAATCTTAACATATTGAATTGCGGTCAAATTTCGACAGTCATCCGACGCTGTCTTTTCAAGAGAGTGAACTTCTGAAGCGGGAGAGATGAATTTGTTTTTAAAGAAGAAAAGGTTAACTGATGAAGGGGAATCCAGAAAAAAGTGAACAAATTTAGATGTTGTATTGTGTATGCTTCCACATGAGGAGGAAAACAAAAACAGGATCCATGAATGTGTCACCGACACTTTAAATCCTCCATTCCACCCCTAACTTATTGTGTGTCTGCCTAGATTGCAGAAGGACACACATGGATTACTCTGGTCATGTCTGTTGTGTCAAATGTTAACCCTTAATATATTGTAGCCGGAATGTGTAACTTGGTGGAAAGGAGGGTTTGGGGTGGGAGTGACCTGTGGTAACCTCATGTGACCTTGGGACCTAGTGTGACCTTTGGCCCTTTATCAAACTGCGACGGCAGATGACACTCGACGACGGGGACCACAATGTATTTTGGTATTACGCATCAAGTAAAATGATAATAATTACATTAGTAGCATTGTAAGATGCTAAAATATTTTTAAAAAAAAACAAAAAACAAAACGGTGAGTGGAAAAAGATTTTCTTTGTATTTGTCTACATAAATGTCTTAAAAGGGTCATTCCGTGTCATTCAACCAATCGATAACACCTTACCTTCTTCAATTTTGCTCATATTTTGGTTTTGGGGTATTATGGCTGAAAAGAGCCGAAGTTAAATATGAAGCCATAGGATGTACGGTTTTCGCGTTACGACACGCCCATTTTACCATTTTCGCTAAAATGGCCGCCACCCAGCCAATACGAAAACGACCATATCTTTCTAACCCATGGGCCAAATAAGTTGAAATTGAGTATATGGAAAGCATAATGCATGAGAAATCCATTGCAGAGTCCTTATTTATGTAGGAGCAACTTGAAATGTATTTGACCGTTTACCTTTACTTTGACCTTGAATGACCTTGTGGGACGGTGATGCGAACATTGTTTTCATATAAAAATCATACCCCTATTGTTTTCTATATAATATCAAAAAATGAGATTACATTGTCACAAAATGCTGTGAGATGCATCTTGATAAATTTGTGGGCAACCAATGAAGTTATTGTGTTATTTATTCCGATATTATGCTTAAAAAAAACACCTGATCTTGTTAGGGACCTGAAACACTATTTCCAGTAAGGAGAGAATCCTGGAGAGATTGGGGGGACAGTTTTTTTTGCTGTGATAAGGGAATGGAGTTTTTTTAGGAAATAGAAGGAAACATGATGAATTTATGATAAATTTAAAACATGGTTTCAAAGCTGTAAATATTGATGAGTTTGGTCAAATTTCGACCGTCATCCGACGCTGTCTTTTGCAAGAGTGAAACTTCTGAAGCGGGAGAGATGAATTGTTTAAAGAAGAAAAGGTTAAGATGAAGGGAATCCAAATGTGAAAAATTTAGATGTTGTTTTTGTATGCTTCCACATGAGGAAAAAAAAACAGGATCATGAATGTGCACCGACCTTTAAATCTCCATTCCACCCTAAATTTATTGGTCGTCTGCTAGAATTGCAGAAGGCACAATGGATTACTACGGGTAATGTATGTGTGTCAAATGTAACCCTTAATCTATTGTATGCCGGAATGATGTACACTTGTGGAAAGGAGGGTTTGGGGTGGAGGGACATGTTGGTGACCTTCTTGACCTCATCTGACCTTCGTGACCTCGTGTGACCTTTGGCCCTTTATCAACTGAGAAGGCAGATGACACTCGCAGTCGGGGGACACAATGTATTTTTGTATTACTGCATCAAGTAACATGATAATAAGACATTAGTAGCATTGTAAGATGTAAATATTTTTAAAAAAAAACCAAAAACAAACGGTGAGGGGAAAAAGATTTCTTTGTATTGTTTACAAAAGTCTTAAAGGTCATTCCGTCTTAAATTTCAACCAATCGATAACAGCTTACCTTCTCCAATTTTGCTCATATTTGGTTTTTAGGGTTATTATGGCTCGCAAAAGCCGATAATTTCAAATATGAGAGCAATAGGAGTACGGTTTTAGCGTTATGACACGCCCATTTTTACCATTTTTCGCTAAAATGGCCGCACCCGCAATACGAAAACGACCATATCTTTCTAACCCTGGGCCAAATACGTGGTTGAAAATTGAGGTCTATGGAAAGCTAATTGCATGAGAAATCCATTTTCAAAGTCCTATTATGTAGGACCAACTTGAAATGTATTGACCTTTTCACCTTTACTGACCTGGAAATTTGACCTTGTGGGACAGGTGATGCGACATTGTTTTCATATACAAAATCATCCCCTAATGTTTTCTGATAAATATCAAAAATAGATTTACATGTGTTTATTTGTTTGCTTGCTTATAATTGCTTACAAAGATGCATCTCATGTAAATTGACAAATAAAGGGACTGTTACATATGTTTAGTATGTGTTCTGTAAAATGTCAGTATTAGTTGTGGTTAGCCAGTGGTCATGGTAAGACAATTTCAAATCAGGGGGGTTATTACGATATTCCAAGTATGAATTTTAGACCTATAACGGCAGTGGTTACAAAGAAAGAAACCAAAATGATAATACTGTAGCTGGAATCAAAGGATTGATTTCATTGAAAACTTGGCAAGGGAGATAGAAAAGTTGACATGACATAGCCTTCATAGCAAAATCCCAAAGGCAAACACCCCGACATGAAAACGCTTAAAGATTAAGATGTTCAACTGGAACTTCTTTGCCACTCGCATGGCAAAAGACTTGTGAAGTTGTGATTAGATCTAGCGAACTGGCCTCATTTGAAGGCCGTCTGCAGCGACCATATCATGATCAAATCCTGACATGTGATTTCCATAATGGACTTCTGCAAAAAAAGGTATCTCTGGTATAAAATTCTTCAATGTGTCACCAGAAGATGGTCTGAAACAGCACATAGGTGAGAGCAAAGTTTGAGATGGAAGATGGCAAAGACACGGACACAGAAGTATCATAGGTATGTTCTAATCCTGGGATTCTATTCTCTCATGTTTATTGTCTAACAAATGAGTGCCAAAGCAGTCCACAGATGTAGTGCCAATTGTGGAATAGGTGGAGAGAGTCGAGCAGCTTAAAATCCTTCATTGGAAATAAAAAGAAGCAGAACTTTAGTATATTCTCCACATGTAAGGTTTCCCATGGCTCCGTATGGATGAATTAAGTATCAGAGGAATTTGGAGACTACCACACCAATTTCATGCATCCTCATGGACCAACCAACCAAAGTCCAGTGGCACAACAAAAACAGATCAATGCTGGTTTGCTGAAGATTTAAGTACAGTAAGAAAAACCCAATCTTTGCATCCCCATCCTCCAGGAAACTACTGAATCTCTCGCAAAAATGTTGTGCTTGTACCCACCATGGATTGTTGACAGTCAATGACTTTTTATGGTAATTCATAGTTTTATCATAAGTGATAATATATAAATCATACTTTTATCCATTTAGAAGAGGAAAGGCGAGCGAGAGGGAGACAGAGAGAGAGAAAAAAATTACAGAAGGACATACAAAGAAGCAATTCTAGTTTGGTATCTACACATTGTATAACTATACAGTATGATACAATACATGATCATGCTTTGAGGTGTCGATACACGATAAGATCGGATCCCATGAGGTTAAAATATACGGCTCGACTGCGTCTCGCCCAATATTTTTGCAACTCATAGCTCGACCAATAAATTGGGCTGAATCCAACCCAATTTTATTACATATATTGCATACAAATACATTATTTGCATGAACATCTGTAATTGAAGTAGCTCTAAAAAAACAAACAAAATATTTTAACTCTAATTTTTTGTATTTTGTTGGAAACATGAAGTGTATGATTTTTAAAAAATTAATGTTTGAGTCACCTGTCCCACAAGGTCAATTCAAGGTCAAAATAAAGGTTGTGAAAAGGTCAAATACATTTCAAGTTGCCGCTACATAAAAAAGGACTATGAAAATGGTTTTCTCATGGAAAATTAGCCTTTCCTAGACACCAATTTCACTTATTTGGCCCAGGGGTTAGAGAGATATGGTCATTTTCGATTGCGCGATGAGCCGATTTGAAAAAATCGGTAAAAAGGGCGTGTCGTAACGCGAAAACGGTACGTCCGATTGCGCTCATAATTTTGAAATTTCGGCTTTTTCCGGCAAAATAACCCCCAAAACCAAATATGAGCCAAATTGAAAGGTAGGTAGGTGGTGGTAAGGTGTGGAATTTCCATTTTTTGTGGTGAATTGACACGGAATGACCCAAAGTGAAAACCAAAGAGGATATGTTTTTTAATTTTCCTTATATTTCATATAAAAACACAGGATGATTTACTATTGCTCCAATCGAAAATAGAAATATCCATAATTTTTGAACAAAAGAAATGCCAAAATCAATCCTTCATTTTTTAGGGACACCTGATATGTGAAAGATTCTCACCTTTTAAATTTGTCTGAATCCGAATGTAGGGATATTCTGCATTTCCTTTACAAGGGCATTACAAACAAAAGCAGTTAATTTTTGGATTGTCAATGGCTGGTATGTCACAAAGAATTTAGTCCTGGCCTTAAACTTCAGGACTAAGTCCTACAGGAAGGACCTCTAAAAAATCATCTTCTCCTTCCTGATAGTCGCTTTTTCTGCGGAAAAACAAAGAGAAAGTACAGCTAGACACTCAAGATGAGGAACATATTCCAAATTGTTTCTCTTTATATTCATGTTTTTAAAAAATTAACCAAGGTCTTTCTAGATGGAACTTCAGTATGGACTCAAGCGTTAAGCCAGGACCCTAAGTCTTTGTGAATACTGGCCATGGACTATACTACATTTGCTAATTCGTTAAATTTGAGAAAAAAACTGGGAAAGAGAATTTTCTTCCACAAATTGTGTTCCAAATAGGGCCCTATTACACAAACCACACAGGAACCCTAAATTAAGGGACAAGCAGCGATTTTGCTGATCCGAAACATCGAAATAAATCATCAAAATTTGTATTTGGGATTTTGTTACGGGCATAGATGTGCTAAACATAACCTGACAGTGTGGCTTGAAATATGTGTATTAAAGAAAGGCATTACTTATTATTGATTGTAATTTCTAACGTGCGTATCAAAGTTCAGACTTGAGATCAAAACGACTTTCAATGTGAATACCCAGATTATAGGCGTAGATGTGCACCATGACCTGTTACAAGTTTAACCTCAAACAAAATATTATTGAGCTTGGTTTATCTGTACTAGGTATAACCACACTAAGCTTGTTTAGTGTAGATTTTGATGTCATCATCGCTGTATGTATATTTTCGGGAGGAGTCACAGTACTCCATTTTGATTTTTAGTGTTTTGTTCCTACATTAAAGGTGGCAACGAGAGATTTCACATCAGGTGTCCCTTAAAAATTCAAAAGTCGAATTTTTGCCCTGATTTAAAGCGTTCCATCAAGATTTATAACAATCGAAAGGATTAAGATGAAAATGTTTCTGCTACAAAATGTGAAATTTCTACTTTCATATAGAAGCAAATACGAAATTTAGCCTATGTTTTTCATTGTAAATATAAGCAAATCAAAATAACCTTTTTTCTCTTTTAAGACATTTCTGTAGACAAAATACAAGGTAAGAAGTCTATTGAGCATCAGATATAGATGAAAATTACTAATTATGACAAATTTGGGGGCCTCAAAAATCTCTCGTGCCCTTTTAAAGTAGCTATATGGAACTGTAAGACCATGAGTTATATTTTATTTATAAGCTAAAAAAATGCTAATTCCAGACTTTTTATTCTCTTGCATTATCGCTGAATATCCCTTTAATACATTAAAATGTACACAAATTTTTGATATTTTTAAGAGATTAAGTGCAATAGTATGCATTTTCCCTGGAAAACTGATTTTTATGTCACGCTTGTTCACAGGCCTCTTCCACTCAAATCATTTGCCAGTGGTTGACTGCTGCAAGGCTGGTTGTGTCCCCCCCCCCTGGCGCGTGCACGTTTTAAGGGTTTATTTTCCATAGCGCGTGTGCAGGATTTAAAATTTATCCTATGCTGTGCAAAATGTTAATCAGTTTCAGCCAGAGGGATCAATTTTCAAATATATCATGCTAAATTGATGTGAGGCTTGTGCATCTTATATTGGCTACCCCCAAGGTTATCCCGCAACTCTCGGGTTTTTGCAGAGAATAAAAATTGGGAGACACGCGTCTAGGTGAGTGTATTTGATGGTGATATGCCGCTAATTTATTTATGGAGACGCAAGATGCAGTCTGGAGTAGTGCGGTGTGTACAGAAGGGTTGACAGTCTGTGATCGTCAAAAAATAACAAGGAGTGGCAGCGGTGGTCTTAAACGGTATCGTGTGTCTTATGTAAGTGTGTGAAAGTGACTCATACGGTTCACACTGCGGCTATGAGAGGGTGTCATTCACTGCTGGTTGGTGTCCCGTGATGCTGTACCTCTGTGACACATTCACTCTCTATCTGCACGTGGATTCATCTCTCTTGACACAGCCTGCCTCAATGCCACTCATATACTAATATGTGTGCGGAAGATTACAAGGTTATGATCAGTTTAGTCTGTGTATTCTCTTGGAATATTAGCGGCAGCCTAGTGTTGCTGCCTTGTGTGATGCTTTGTTCTACAAGTTTATTTTTAACCCGCGGAGTAGGCATTGGCTTGTGTTCAGGAACAAGGGTGTTGAACCCGCTCAGTTGAGACAAAAATATTTCCAGGCACTTTATCACGTGTTCCGGGTGAGTTCCTTCTTTGCACGGATACATTTCGGAGATATTTTACGGGTATCAATGGATACATTGCATTGTGAGTTTATATTAGGATCTGTTTAACACACCCACGTCAGATTGTAGAGGATGAGTGGACGTAAATATGAGTTTTGGGTTGGTTATGATACTGCTGTGGTTTCAATGCGCTATACTCATTCAGCAGGGCAACAGATGTACTTAAATTGTCCTAGAATATGTCACTGACCATTTCACCATGATCTACCTTAGCATTTCGCCATGATGAACTAAAGTGCTAACCGCAGGCACTCGGGACATTGTTGCCAATGGCGTCATATGTCGTTAGGACCTGCGCATATTAAGTCTGTCCAAGTCGACGTGTGAAAGGGTTTTCTCTCGTTAGGCTGAGATGCCCACAACAGTAGCGGTACAGGTTGATTTGGATGAGTTCCCTGATTTTCCTGGCGAATGTGATGAAGAACAGAAACATGGTAAGATGATGGTTTGAGGCGGGTTAGCATTCATTAATATGGACACACAAAGGAATTACACGCAATGGGTTTTACTAGTGTTGAACCCATGTAAGATGGAACATTGACCCACTCTTCAATATAAATTTGTTGAGGCGGTTTATTCCAGGTAGATGATCTAATGTGATTGCATTGACCGTGTCAACTGAGTTTATGCCCAGGTGTGGGGTGTTGGGGGGGGGGGGGTTCCACTGGTCATTGACAAGGGGATATCCTGTGTGACAAAAAACACCAAAGTTGTTTTTTTCAAAATTAGTTACAATATGTGCATAACAGTAAGATGCCCTCTATAAAATCAGTCTATGAGAAAATGGACTCTACTGTAGAATAGGTTATCTAGTATACTCTGGCTAATAATTTCTTGGACAGTTAGAAATACGCCGTTCCCCACCAAAGCGGCGCAACCAGCGGGTTACACGTAGACGCACTACATGCAACGAGCAACGCGAGTGTTTGTTATGCCCAAGAAATTAGGCCAGAGTATAAGTAAAAGCAACCCGTCTAAAGATACCAGACTTTACAAAAGCGCACGATCTTGGGGTACCCTAGATTGGGGTTGGTTGGGCAACATTTGTCCAGTTCTGATAATGTTGTGGATCTAAGTGTGAGGTGACGGAATAACTATTAGGGTCAGTTTTATCATCAACTTCATGGATATGAATTTTAAAAATTCCAATACCAAAAAGCTCTTTACCACTTAGCAATTTATCTGTACAGAGTTAACTTCAAATTTTTTGTATTGTGATTTGTGAAAGCAGCTTATGTGTAGACAGGATATTTCTTATGAAAAATCACAAGTGGTGTAAGTCTCTGCTATTTTGCCAATTCTCATGGAATGTGTGATTTGTGAGAAATATGAGCAAACCAAAATGTTTTAAATTTGGTGTTGATGATAGATAATCCATTAAAGGGGGCCATTTCGTGATCCACAACCTAGTCCCCACGACTTACCTAAAAAGTTGAGTTCTATTATCTGAAACCGCTAGCCTAGTAATCCATGTTGTACCTATCTTACGTCAAATCCGGGGGGCCGTATCTGAAGAAATTCGCAATTGTATTTTGTCGTAAAGGACAGGAAATGAAGCACACTGGCTATGGGACCGTGGGGGAAACAAGCTATTGCTCATAAACACAAACTGGCACAAGATCGGGATCAACTCAAATTTTTGTGAATAAGTGTTTTCAACCCTATCTAGTGAACAATGAATAAAGGCAGGTGGTGTTGGAACACGGAAATGCACCTGTAGATACTGAATTTGACTAAACATTATGGGAGTTTTCACCTAACTAGCACAATACATTCCAATTCACATAAATCCCATGCTGTGAAAATAACTAGGTTTAACATTATACTAGGGAATGTGTAACCATGGAAAACAATATATCAACTGAGTATCCATGGTAATGGCAAATGGTTCTAGACCAAAGGCATTCATTATTTAAAATAGTGTATGTCCATGTCGAAGCCTGTCAATTCTGTTTGTAATCAAGGAAGACCGTATCTTGTAATAACTCCATGCATCACACTGTTTTCTACCACTTTCAACTACATCATACATACGGTGGAGCACAACACGCACACATGTATACACACATGCGTGCACATGCATACACTAACATGTACGGCTATTAATTATTTTTTTTAAATCGTATCTATTATGTTCTTCCACACCCCACACCATTTATACCCTGACTTGCATTGCCACACAGCCCCACCAATAGTTGACTTGAGCCATGCTTGGAAACTGCAGATAGAGAGATGGTATTTGGACCCAGTAAATGCATGATGCTAGTCCTACTTCAAACTCTTCTTTGACTGCATCCATTTAATTTGTAATTTTTTAGATCCACATTCCTTAAATTATTCCAAAATTCAATTAACAAAGCTTAACTTTTAGAAAAAAATGTCAGTTCTCAAATCCCTAAGTTTGGTTCTTCGTACTGCACACCCTTACCCAAGGTCCCAAACCAAAGTTAAAATGACAGGAGGAGATTTTTTTAGGATACAAATTTCTCTCAAATTGCACTGGATTGGTTGTAGACCACCTACCAAGTTTCGAAGGTTATTGGACAAACAAGTACAAAAGAAAACCACAAACTTTGTTTTTAACTTGCCTGCTGTCATAATCGTCCCTATAGAAAACCATCAGAGCTGGAAAAAATGCCAAATTTCCAGGGAACACAATCAAAATTTCCCCCCAAGATTCCAAAATTTCCTTCAATTCTTATGTATATCTTAATGTATGACAACAATTTTCCTCCAAATAGTAAGATTTCCTGGGAACCAGGTTCGCCATATTCCGCAACTTTTTCCAGGCTTGCAAACCATGCTTTGATTTTCTGTCGTGCTCGACAGAAAGTACTAAATCATCATCTTATTACATAAAGACGCATATTTGCTATTCGGCTTATTCACTTCAGGTGTTGTCTAATGCATTGGTGGGGGTGCTTCTTTATGGAAATGTCCTTGTGTATCTTTAAGTAATACTTTCCCTTGGGGTGCCTGCACAGAAGTCATTAAAGGCACTATTGGTGATTTGCTAAATCAGAAAATAAAAAAAAACATCAAAAATCAGATTTTTGCATCTGTAACAGTAGTAGGTATCCTAGCATATCCCATGAGTGCTAACCCTAAAAGCAACCTACACATAAGGACAAAATAGGATAGTCATTACAGACACTTACTGTAATTGTACTGTAATTGAATGGGGATTCATATCTCTGACCACTGTTGTTTTCTTTTCTGTCATTTTTTCAATTATAAAAAGTCACTTAAGATAATTCTACAGACTTCTCTTGCACTTTTAAGCTATTCCTGCAGATTTCAAATATTTTGACTCTTTCGAGTGAATTACTGATTAGTGTCATTGAATAAAAAATACTTAGGAAATAAAGATTGTAATTTACTTAGGAAAATAAAATATACTTGCATAAATTGTAGCCTTGTCTGTAATACGCTTGGTGTTGTAAGCATGTGAAGTAGAGAATGTGGCCAAGTCTAGGCTCCATCATCGCATCTGGGGCACATTACATTGTACCAGGCAGTGCCGGACATGATGTAGTGTCTGCATATACATGACCACATTAATGTCTCATTCAGTGTGGCCATATAGTCGTATAATTCAAGGGGCACTACTGTGCAGAACCTGTGTACTGTATACATGTACACTAGAGCTCGAGTTCTGAAATGAGAATGTGGTCACTGCGTAGTCCGCAAAATTTCTTGACAGGGCATTCAGGTTTCTCCAAACCAGTATGTTCTAAACTCGCAAAATTTTCCATACAATTTCTCTACATTTTTACGTAAAACGGAAAATTTTAGTCTTTATGATAGTCTCATTTCTACTTAAATACATGTACATGTGTCTGCTTCACATACACTGTGGATACAATACAAGCTCAAACCAGTGAAAAGAAGAAAATTGGGGATTAGAAATTACCATCATATACTGAAATTAGAAACCCAAATAAAAACATTGTTCCTGAAAATTCGAAAATAATTCCTTTTCGGTGTGTCTTGTTGACGCAAAGTGATCGAGTTGTATATGAGCCTATTCTCACATGTATGTGAATTTGAATCTGCTCTTGAAGAATTCTGTAATTTTGTATTTCTGTCGTAAACAGAAAAAAAGACCACGGTGACCTATGGGGCAGTGTGATTGTAAATATTTGCACACAAAAAATAAAAAGAATAAAAAAAATAAAAAATTGAATTTGGAAATAAGTTTTTCTAAGGGAACCATAAACAAAATGAATGTGCTAGGATGACAAAATGTGCCTTTAAAGTGTTGATTCCAAAGTTTGAGTTGAATCAGATTTTCCATTTGATCAAGTAGACATTAGTTATTAACAGTACCATAGATTACTGTGTATTTGAAAAAAATTCCAGTCATGGTATCAAGGGGAAGGATCTGAGTTGCAGGTTTTGCTTTTTCACAGCGTCGTATTAGTAGGTGGAGGTGGGACATGCATAAAAAATCTCTGAGTCAGCCTTAATGTCAATTTTCAAACAATGAGAGTCCACTATGCTCTGTACACTATATTGCTATAGTACATGGATGTATCTGCCCTTTCCAAGATGATACACTTGACATACCTACATGTTAAAAAGCAATGTATACTAAAAACAGCACTCTGGACATAGTAATACGGAATGTACAAAAAATATGATCAAAGTGAAGTTCTTAAGTTACAGATACTGTTCAAGGTCCAGGAAGTGTTGTTGAAATAGAGGATTCTTACATGCTAAATCTCTGGGTAACTCTTTAATATGAATCTTGCCACAATTGTCTTTCTAATGCCTGATAGTAATCAAATCTGCAACTAATCTTCAAATTCCTAATATGTTGTTGCTCTTTGGAAACAGAAAACTGTGATTTGAAAGCAAATCTTTGGTTGTACCCCAATTGTGTTGCGATAAATTCCCCTTTGAGCCCTTTCCCTCTTTGGTGTTGTCAAAGTTAATTTGTAGCAGATTTAACAAAAATATCCAACAATGAACCAACCCACCATTAAACTAAACTTTACTATGGGTGGGAAAAATAGCTAGACGTATATGCTATGGGGAGAAAATAGAATTATTCTATGGGAGGAAATAGACATTGCATGTGGGGGAACTGAATAAACAGTGTGACTCGGATTACAAATAATGAATTAAAAATATTTTTCAGGTTTCTAAGATTTAATTAAGTCAATAATTTTAATCAGCATTGGATAATTTTAACTGCAAATTACGCTTTCCCCTCTCTTAATCTTATGTAATGGTGGGTTTAACTGGATTTCCTCAGATAATTCAGTATGTGACAATTCTTTTTTCCGTTCCATTTCCTAATTGGGAAAATGATTGATGCAAACCTGTTGTATGTTGACAGAATAAAACAATGAAGCGTGGAAATTGTTGCTGTTGTGGTGTTACCTCTCTATTACATGTATGTCGAACCTCTAATTCCAATGGCTGCTGATGGGTGATCATTCATATCATATTTGGAAAAAGTGGGGAATTGGGGAATATGTTTTAGAAATTTGCCATTTTGAAGGGCATTTTGTCCTTTAATAAAGAAATCCTTTAGAAAGAGAAATTTTGCAATTTGAGAGAGAAAGTTTGATCGGTTCTTGGGGAATATGACATGTTTTCCAGCCTGTACATGTACTATGTAACGTGCTCTTGCATTCAAAACCACACACAAACGAACCGCCATGCACACACGCGGCACATCACACAATTATGAAGATGATGGTACATGTACCTGGACACAATCTAATTTTCATCATCATGATTGAATAAAAAATTAACCTTCAGGGGACATGGAGATGTGCCCCTGGCCCCTTATCCACTTACACTTCTCTAAAGCATCCCTACTGGATTGCCACAGGTGGTGGATGTGGCAATATGCCAAAATACCATATATTACAATATCTGTTATTAATTGTCAATATACAACTAACTAGGTCAATTACTACCAGTCTGCATCTGGCCCAGTGTCAATACTACCCAGTATGATTGGCACTTGCGGTGATTTAGCTGTGTCCCTTTCACTTCATTGATTCTGTCCCTCAATAACATCCTGCCCTGGAGATGTCCATATTGAGCCATCCAAAAAACTATGACAATATTAAACAACCCTCTCTCTGACATTGCCAGAGGGTGTTTGAATAAATCCATGGTGGCATCTGCAATGTGCCTATATGTATTGTAGAAACAAACATGTCCGACTTAGGAAAAAAGGGTTCCAAAAGTTTCAAGAACTAAAGACATATGATACTTGCTAATATCCTAAGTACTAATGCTTGTGGGCTAAAATGGCTTAAGTCAGGGTTTTTATGTGTTCTGAATAGGGATTTTGTGGGATCACATGACCCATGCGGTGAAATTTCCCAAAACTGGTGCATTGTGGGATTGACTCAGTACATCCTCTGGAATGTGCCCTTGTGTTTCCAGACTATGGTTCATCTGGTACTAAACAGAAGCGATGTTGATGAGCGCTATCTATATGCCATGTACACTGCAAGCATAACTCGAGTGTTTAGCCTTCTATTGATGATTAACACAGAACTCTCCATTGCAGGTCAATTAAATATCCCAAATGTAACTAACGACAAGTCAGTGTGTGCTAAGCGGATATAAGGGGAGCCATGAAGTGGCACTCCAGGAGTGATTCGACGGTCAGGGAGGGACCAGAGGGTGTTTTGAATCAAATCCATAAATGCATTGCAAGCTGCCTATACTGTTACTGTACTAAACACATGTCAGGTACTTAGGGATAAAAGGGGGTCAAGAAGTTTAGCAAAATAGAACATATATTTTATGATTCATGCAAAAAAAGTCTTTAAGACTAGCACCTTGTGGCTAAAGCTAGTGTAAAAGTCGGGGGATTTTCATGGTTAAGAATAGGATTTTTGTGGGATCCCAATGACCTTATTGAGGTGAAAATTCCCCAAAAAACTGGTGCATTGTGGGATTTGACCGTCAATACACCTTTGGGGAGGGACATCCAATGTGCAGTTGTGTTGTTGTGATTGCAAGGGCCCATTGGCCATTTCTTGGTGTCTTTAGGGGATATACAGTAATGTCTGCGGTTACGGGACGACAAAAGAAAACCCTGTTGTAGGGGCGAGCGGACCTTTCGAGTAGGGTGGGGTCGGTCGGTCGGTCGGAGAATGTGTTATTGTTTGAATTTTTCTTTTTCTGAGTCAATTGGCCTAAAATAGCCCCAAAATCCTGAAAAATCAAGAGAAAAAGAACAATTTTTACAAACAAATTTTCTAAAAAAAAAATTGCCAAATCGATAAATTTGGCTAAAAAACAGGCTGATTTTACATGATTTTGGAAAAAAAAAATTTGCCAAAACTGAAAAATCAGGGTCGGTCGGGCCAGTAAAACAGGGTTTTTTATTTTGTCGCCAAAGGGGCAACGGTTTAAGATGAAGAAAACTCATGAGTAAAACATGTTGCATTTTCCTTGCCTTCTTGGGTATTAACTCTGAACATTGCCCTTCTGCTTTTTAGGAAGAAATCCCTCAGAATCAGAATGACAGAATCTCAATATTTCTTCCATGCTCGAGGAAGTTTGGTGCGGGTGGGGGGCCTGGGGGTTGTAAATAGTAACAAACAGGTAGATAACTGAGAGCAAGAAAGCATGTGCAGTTGCCTTTGAAACCCAGGACTTCCATGATACAGTGGTGTAAGTGATGAAAAAATGGGGGACACCAAAGAACCCTTCCATTAGACCGGAAGGTTCCAAACTATATTAGCTGAAAGCCAGAGGAATACCAAACATGTGAAAGGTCCCTACTTGAGGGCCAATACAACTGAAATTCTTATGTTTCCCTTTATATTTAGAGCAAGTCGAGGGCCAAAATTATCCTGCTTTATTTGTGGATGTACTTCACATCATGTCAGCACAAGTGTGCCTTGGGTCAATGACTACTTATATCGAGGGTTAAGTGCAAGAAGGCCCCATCTGCAATAGCTGCCACATGTTAGATTTGGTAGGTATAACACTTAATACCAAGACAACTGACAAATGGCAGCTATTGCAGATGTGGCCTTCTTGCACTTAACCCTCAATATTATATGTCAGTTCGGGGAATCAATCTGAAGAAGTCATTGGCCTGTTAAATAAAAAAAAAACACAATATGCCTGTGTTATGCAGCAATGTGCAGATTGCATACCAAGTATGATTTTGTGGTTTTGTCTTGTAACCATCTAAAGGATCTGCCATGTTGAACCTTATTTTCTCAGGATGAAGATTGAGAATTTGAATTTAATGAAAAGAATGGAACTTTTATTGTACATGTACCTGAGGTTGAAAGCATTGAATTGAAAAGAATGATTTGTGAAATACCATCATTTGTACCTTCAATTATTGGGAATCTGACAGACTATGCACGCTGTATCATAGTCCATATAGCTAACAAGAATTGCTGTGCCTTTTTAAAAAGTCATGACAGGAGAAGATCAATGAGGGTATTATACATGTAATTATGTACAACTTACATGGCTTTACAAGTTTACATTATCTTTCTTACAACACAATGGTGGGCAAGGGAAAAACAAACATTCCTAGGGCTTCCAAAGGTAGTTAGGAACTGCTCAAAGGGGCATTTTGTGGTCCACAGCCTGTCATCCCCTCCCCCCCCACCGACTTACCTAAAAAAAGTTTAGATTATTATATTATCTGAACCGTTGGGATAAGTATAGCATGTGTGCCCAATATGCAAATTCGGTCATCTCTGCAAGAAATTCGCAATTTTGTATCTTTGGTACGTAAACAGACAGAAATTACAGTACAGTGGTCTATGGAATAGTGCGATACAAACATTTGCTCATAACACCAAAATGCAAGGTTAGAATCAACTGAAATTTTGGGAATAAGCTTTTCTCAATTATGTAGTGAAACTCTAATAAAACGAGAAGGTGGTAGAAATCACATAATGCACTTTTAATTGGTCCCCCGCCAACTTTAGTTGGCAAAGGGGGACTATAGAAATGCCCTGCGTCCGTGTGTGCGTGTGTGTGCGTCCCACGCAATATCTCTGGAGCTAAGCAAGTGTGGGTGTCCATCTTCGCAACATAGATGCATCTCAAGTAGGCGTTGGCTGGGATGTAAAGTGGGTCATGTGACCTAGGTCAAAGGTCAAATATGGTCAAAAATAGGGTCAAATTTGGTCAAAAATAGGAGATATTGTTATAACCCTTGTAAACACGATATCTTTTGATCTAAGCAAGTATGGGTGTCCATCTTCGCACCATAGATGTCACCCAAGTAGACGGTGGATGAGTTCGGAGGTGGGGCATGTGGCATGGGTCAAAGGTCAAATGCGGTCAAAAATGGGATAAAATTGCTATAAGCATTGGCAATAGTGGCAGGATGATGAAACTTGGTGGGTGTGGTCAACATTCAGTGCCGAAAAATTTGAAGGTCATTTCAAGGTCATTCGGGGTCATTCAAGGTCAAATGGGATAATATTGCTTATAACCCTTGTCAAATGTGGTAGGATGATGAAACTTGGTGGTGTTCAGTGCCGAAAAATTTGAAGGTCATTTCAAGGTCATGCGGGGTCATTCAAGGTCAAATGGAATTAAATTGTGATAGCCCTTGCCAATTGTGGTAGGATGATGAAAGTTGGTGGGTGTGCTGAAAAATTTTAAGGTCATTTCAAGGTCATGTCGGGTCATTCAAGGTCAAACCACTAAGTAGGTGGTAGGATAATGAAACTTGGTGGGTGTGGTCAGCATTCAGTGCCAAAAAAATTGAAGGTCATTTCAAGGTCATGCGGGGTCATCCAAGGTCAAATCACTAAGTATGTGGTAGGATGATGAAACTTAGTGGTGGTCAACATTCAGTGCCAAAAATTTTGATGGTCATTTCAAGGTCATGTGGGGTCATCCAAGGTCAAATCCATACACATGGTAGTATGGTCATGAAAACTGATGGGTGTAGTATGCATTCATTGCCGAAAATGTTGAGTCATTTCAAGGTTGTGGGTTTTCAAGGTCAACTAACTCAACATGTGGTAGGTCATGAAACTTGTGGATGTGGTTCAACATTTAATAAAACCAAAAAATTGTGAAGGTCAGTTTAAGGTCAAGTAAGGGCATCTAAGGACAAATAACTACAAATAGTTGAATAGGTGAATGTAGTCAAACATGATACGTCACATTTGCAAACTGCTATGCAGCAGCCTCAGTGGTTTGAGAACAACTTATTTCCATCACAATTCTCCCTGTGATATTAAGTAATCCTAAGAAACCAGAAAATATTGACGGTTGTTTTTATAGAATTGATTGGATTTCTCTGATGATAGGTGTATGTGGTTTTGTAAAACTTCAATCTGAAAGTTAAAAGTGAACAAAAAAACATGTGAAAACATTCTTTTTCCTGCTGATGATTACCGTATACTCGGGGACAGAAACCCCTTTGACGAGCGCATGCACCTGGTTGTAAAAGGGGTGGAGCTTCAGTGCGTTATGAAGCTGGTCGGTGACCCAGCAGCAGCAGATCGCTTCGGTGGCTAATCAGAGGCAAGTGCGTTTTTGTCTGCAGTAAATACGCAGAGAACCAGGAAGTCTGCGCTCGTCAAAGGGTTTTCTGTCTCTGACTATAGGCTTGGTCCATGATTAAAATCCATGCAAAGTTAAAAGTTGTACATTGTTAAATCCAATTTATTAAAATCATTTTACAAAACATTAATTTTTTTAATTTTTTTATTTTTGCCTCAAAAAAAAAATGTGTCGTATATTGTAATGGGTTTTGGCCTTGTGTGCTGAAATGGAAAAAGCACAAAAGGTCCTTATCTTACTTCTTACACAAATCATTTGGGGGGGGAGGCTCAGTTTATGGAGACTTATAATGACCAAAGAAGAGTGCCATATCCATGAGCATGGGCTAGTATAGTAATTTGCAGTCTACAGCAATTTTCATGTTATTTATATCTTGCGTATCTGATCTTTTTTCCGGTCATAGTGTTTTAGGTTCTATCTGTCTCATGAATATAGTAAAAGTTTTGAAAAACCAAGCAGCGGTGACTGCTAGAAAGTTGTTCGTTTTGTGCTCAATATCGTTTGATGGCTCTCACTGTCCACATCATGAAAAAATGTTTATTTCTCTGGAAGCAAACTGCCAGGAATTTCCCCAAATGTATAATGATAGACAAATTTCCCTCCAAATCACAAAATTTTCCCCAAAATGCCAACATTTCCTGGGAAGGAGCTTTCTTCAAACTCCCACTTTTTCTTGCATGGCTCACAATTAGTTGCACAATGTAAACATTGAATGATACACCTCAATAACCAGGGTTATTCAATATTGTCAATGGTTAGGAGTTAAAAATTGGTTACTAATAATAAATTAGTAAGTAAATCAATAACGAACATTAAATAAACAAATAAATAACACAAATATTTATAATAATAGGCCAAAATTTTAATTTCAGAGACTCGTAATGAGTTTGTATGATGGGTTGTCATCCTCTTACAGACAGCCTATCATACAAAATGCTCACAGGTTTAGTTACCATAAATTTAGCGAAGGTTAATATTCATGCCTTTGTTAGAATAGCAGACTACAGTGTTTATTACCCTGAAACTACTTACAATGGTTCTGTTAGAGGTGGTAATTTTTTTTGGTACAGGGAAAACAAGGAAAGTGACAAGGAAGGTTTAGTACCCATTTCTTCCCACTCCAATCTACATACAAATCCCTCTTTTTTTAATGCTTTTCATACCTGAAAACGAATAGCCAAAATGGCCATATTTATGTAATCAAAAGACGATGTTGGGATTTTTGTCCGTTGCCACGGCAAAAAAAAAAAATCAATATGCTTCTCAATTAGGGCAAACAAGCCCCAGTCAAAAAATCTGTTTTTGGTTTTCTTTCCTACTTTTTTGTCCAATAACATTAAATCTTTTTGGTAGATGGTCTACCCAATCAAGTGAAAATTTAGAGAAATTGGTTATCCCTCAGAAAATCTAGTCTCTTAAGGCAGATTTAAGGAATATAATTAAATAATTATAAAAATAAATAATATAAAAACACTACTGGTTTGGACCTTTGGAGCTCAGGAGTTTTTTGTGATGGACAAGGCAACCTTAATTGGTGCCAACCATTATTTTTGAGCCCTGTGCATGTTAAAACCAATTGACAAGGACAACAGGCCAGGTTCACAATCTTTTTTTCCTAAATTAAACTATTTCAAATTTTTTGGTGATGGTCTACAACCAATCAAGTGTAAATGATGAAAAGAAATTATATCTCAGGAAAATTTCTTTAGGTAGACTTTAAGCTAGATAGTAATAATTAAACTACTAAAAACAATACAAATTAGAACCAATTGATAGGGATTGGTTGGCTAATTTTCAACAAGTACGCCAAAATGTCGTGTTGAAATGGGCATCCATTGGCTCTGGACTGATAGTGTTTAATTACATGTGTGACATAACAAGTTAGGTTTTTCAAGACTAGTGTAGTACCCTAGTATGAACAGGGACAGTTGTGGACTAGATCTTGGGGACACACTCGGTTTTGCCTTGTCCTATCTGCTTGTGTTTAGTTACGCTTGAAGCAGCTTACAGTCCGTTGTAGTATGTGCGGGTTGTTAGTGTTGACTCACTCACACGCAAACTGTAAAATTACAAATTAACCAGGATTTGTTACTTGAAAAGTGGAATATATGTTACCATGGTCTGAAACTACAGAAAACTGAACTGAATAGGGTCTGAGCCTGAAAGCTCGGCCCACTTAAGAAAAGACAATGTTGAAATGCAGCTGAAACTGTGATTGAAAATGGTGGGGTCTTAAATAATCTACATCAACGGCAACAAGAAAATGGTGTTGAAAACGGAACCGACTCTACAGGTGTAAATGAGCAGAATAATCGACAGAGTTTAAAACTATGATATAAAGGTAGGTAGGCTAGTTGATTCGTAAGATCCATTCCTTTGGAAATATGAATGCACAAGACAAGATAAATAGGAAACCATTTGAGTATATCTTGAACAAACAATTATAGTTTTGATGTACACTGATTCAAAGTGTGATACAGTTTGAAAACAGTGAAAACAGATATATGCAGATATTGCTAGTTTAGTAGGACACTGACTGGTACGGTTGCTGCTATTAACATTATTGTGCTTGCCAAGTAAGGAAGTCACTTATTTTCATGCCAGTTAGGAAATCCACACTTAGTGAGCAATTAGACAGGGACAAACCTAGTCATAGTCATGTATTTTTAAAAACATTTATATGACAAAATTGAAAGTCAGGCAAAATTGAATTGATGAGAGTGGATTCAGTTTTAGAGTAAAAGAGGGTTGATGGGGAAATGTGGATTGTATTAGTCATTAAAGTTGTGTTTGTGTGCCGGAGTTCAGACCTGCTCAACTGTGATTAATGAACCATGCACAGTTGAAAAATTCAGTTCAAAGTGATTGAAAATGCTACCAATGTATGAGGAAAGTGTGGGAAAATTGCTATTTTGTTCCATTTATGAGTGATTTAACCCCAAAACACTACCAATATTCATTTCATATACCCGGTTGAATGCAGATTTTACATATTTAATGCGATTAAAGGTTGCAACGAGAGATTTACATAAACAGGGGTCCCTATTAAAATTGAAAATTCTGATTTCGCACCAATGTAAAAAAGCTTTTACTCAAAAATGCCCCATGTGGAAAGGATTAAGCTGAAAAAGTATGTATCGGTACAAAAATTGGTTGAAATTTTAATTTCGTTATAGGCAAATACAAAATCCGCCTAGTTTTATATTGAATTAAGCAAATGAAAATCAACTTTTGTTTTCACTTTCAAGGCAATTCTGTAATAAAGACAAGTAAAGACATCTATGGGGTCTTATCTATACGAAATCACTACTATGACACAATATATTGGGCGTCCCCAAAATCTCTGTTGACCTTAAGCGCTACATGTTTTAGAATGACCAGCCCCCCCCCGCGGGAGTTTTGTTTACAAAAAAATGGCTCAGGTAGACGAGGGGAAAGCAGACATCTAAAGAGACCAACACTTACCTTAACCGATGCGCGTACCCTTCTTGATACAGTCTGTATGATTGGCTCATTACAGGCACAATATGTTGAAATAACCCTCAGAGAGTAACCTATCAAAATAGTGCTGCCGGATGTCTCTCTGTAAACCATACCACCACCAATCATGACATTTAATTAATTGCAAAACATTGCTAGGGTTAGTTAATTGCTTATTTCAGAAATATGACCCCCCCCACCCCAAAAAAAAAAACTAAACAAACCACACAAGAAATACAATTAAAAAACCAATTTTAAACAAAAAATTATATTATCTTACAAATTAAAAGCAAATAAACAAAAAGTAAACAACTGAAGTCAGAGATGGGTCGAACATTAAGAATAAAGGGTAAGATGTTCATGTTTATGTAAAACTAATGGTCCGAGGCAAGTAAAAAACATAAATAATGGGCGCTAGGCCGAAGCCGAGGCGGAGACCCATATTAAAATGTTTTTACTGCCGAGGACAAATTATTCGACCATAAACATGTGAACTCGCACCACTTTATTTCTTTTATTACGTAGAAGTAAACTAATCCAACAACTGCGTAATTTCTTACTTAAAAAAAATAAGTTGTTTACGTTTTCGATTTGCGCGCGCTTTGTCTTCTCGCGTAAATTTAGCGTGTGCGCTTTTATTGTTGATGGGGGCATGAGCCGAAAAGAAAGAATGTGCGCTTTGCATCAAGCATTAGAGTTACGCAGGCCCATATTGCAGAATAATGGGAAGTAAAAAAACCCAATCAAAGGAGCGACGATTGAATAATGAGCAGTAGAGGTATAATAGAATATAGATGATTCCGTCTGTGTGTTCAAAAGTGGAAATTGACTGGTCCTAATTACTTATCTCATTGACTAATACACAACAAATTTTATAAAACTCCAAATAACAACATTAACACAAAATACTACGGGGGGTGTAAAATGTGACGTGTGTGTGCTGCGTGTGCTTGGTGCCACTGTATGGCTGTTGGACCAGCATGTATGTCTGTATTTATATTGATTTCTAGCAGTTAAAGAACAGACCAATAGCTATTCTTAATCCTTCCACAGAGAGCAACACAATTTGCAGACACAGACGGACGGTGTACGAGCATCCGTTCCGATCATACGAGTCAAGAACCAGAGAGCAGGTCATTCATATCAACCACTTTCCACAACTCACAAATTCTGTAACAATGAAGTGGAGTAAGTATTGTAGAAGTACCCCTAACTGCTATTATACAAAATTTTGGTCAGCTAAGTACATCATTAAATCATTTCCTTTCGTAACAATTAAATCGCAGCTTCCAAATGTCTAATCTCTAGCCTTCTAAGGTCTACTGCCATTCCTTACCAGATTTGCTGATTGGCTCAAAAAAGTTGCATTTGGACCAACCAAACAGCGTGTGTGTATGGACCATTTTTCCGGTGTATACATAAAGGAGTAAAATTGGCTCACTAGAAACAGCATTTTCTTGCTTATACCAACAGATTTCCACGGTATTTATCCTTGTTTGGAAGAATTAATACCAGAGCGAAATTATCCAGTTAACGCCAGTAGAAATGCAAACGTTACGAGAGTGCAAATACTGACCGAGACCGGAAATTGACGTCACATGATCGCAGCAATTAACCCCGTCCCAGCATGTGCAGCGTTGTCGACGTTAGCAACGCAGTGGTCATTAGTGTGATCTGCTGTCGGGGCTACATTTTGGCCACAGTTTTTACAAATTTGAAGCGCTTTTTTTTTTTGCATTTTACAATGCCTGAAAATGCGCCACCTTCCGCTCCGAAGTTTGTTTGGACAAACAGAGGCAACTAAAGCCCTCTAATTCTCTGTATGGGGAGGAGGGGGATGGATATTCAGCGAATTTTGGATAGCAGTTCGGCGAGGTCACAGCCCAATAACAACATGGTGAATGTGCAGATGACCTTAGATGGTAAAACCACAGTTCGAGAGGTTGCGTCACTTTCCGGAAAACGCTGCCAATACAAACTTCGATAGAAACACGCTACAATTGGAAGGGATACTCATGAGGATGGTGCAAAAACAGGAGCGGTGAGTTGAGGTGGCAGTTGCCCAGCGGCGGCACAGACTTTCATTAGATAAGCATTCAAATAGGTGTCTTTCTGTTGTCACCATCATCCATCATCACGATTATTGCCACCCTGACTTTTGCCACTGGTCCAATTTAATTATGTAAATAGCAAATTTGTTCTATACTTCCAAAGTTGTCACAAATATTTGGTTTAAGATTATGCCTGAATGATTAGGCGCTGGAGATCCATTCCACATTCACATAAAAACTCATTCAACCCATTTAAAAAATCTTTGATGACAATAATTCCAAATAATCTCAACCTAAAATGTATGTAGATGCAATGTATACGTAGAATTTCATTCCACTAACTTGTTCATCACCCAAAATGTATCGCATACCCTGTCATAGCCTCATATGTAATCTGTTTGTTATTACTGATCATATGCTTATCCCGAGGTTTACAATCATCACGATGCAAGCTTGCAACCTATCTGAAATAAAAACACCCAAGACATCCTGTATAATCTTGGTGCTTAGGCTTAGTACTACATGGCACCTTGTTAACAAAAAGCACCCAGGAAACTTCTTGTAAGCGTTCCCAATTTAACCATGATGACATACGCAGGGCGGGACAGTTAGGAACGTTATTTGGAGTTTCTGCTGAATTTTCATTAAACTGCATTATGTAATTCCAGTACATTTACTTAAAAGGTTCTTTTTATTTAAAGCCACAGCCCAGTTGTGTCATTTTTTTAGTTTAGCCCGATTATTTTGCTCTCAATTGCGTTTCATTCAAGACAGATTACTAAAACCATTTTGAACTTGAAGCTGTTGCTTTGCAGTGTTTTGTAAACTCTCGTATTGGGTCGCTAGAAGCAACCTAATCTTGTACCAGCAATCCTATCATAACATACCTGCAACTATAAACCCCCCTGTCAAGGCTTCTGAATAGTGTGTCTTCAGCTTAAGCCCTACCAAGGGCAGGCCCCATAATTTGGAGCATTGCTTATACCATACAATACACCTCAACGTTCATTTTGACACACTTCATAGATCACAAGTATCTTCCTGACACTAAAATGACAAACAGCGCCGGTGTGGTGCTCTCTTCTTTGTCCTTATTAGGGCTAACTTTGAGGAATTGAGGTTTTTAGGTTAGGAAAATAAATGACAAACCACTAACTGGTTTTTTTTACAGCATTTATTCTTTTATTCTTCTATTTGCAGCACTGGGAAGTATACCATCATTACATTCAACCTAAATTTCTGTTTGAGCAGTCAGACGACTATGCCAACGTGTTCTCATTTCATTGCATGCTCCAGTTAAGAAGATGGTCATAAAAAACACGAGGGCGTTTTCTTAATTGATTCACGCTTAGTGAGGCAAATAGAAGGACAAACCTAAGTAATTGTACATTTAATTTTTTAACTGTTCTATTTCAAACATTGAAAGTCAAGGCAAAATTGAATTTGATGAGTGGATTCAGTTTTATAGTAAAAGAGGGTTGAATTGGGAAATGTGTATTGTATTAGTAATTTAAAGTTGTGTTTGTTGTTCCGGTCAGACCTGCCTCAACTTTGATAATGATTCCATGCACAGTTTGAAAAATTACAGTCAAGGCATTGAAAATGCTTAATTACCAAGGCATGAGACATGGTGTGGTAAAAATTGAGATTTGTTCCTATTTATTGATGATTTTTTACACCCCAAAACACTACCTATACTAATATTCATTTCAATAACCAGTGAAATGCAGCTTTTAAATATTTTATGATGCCTGTGCAAGATTTAAAAGGTGCAACGAGAGATTTCACATAACATGTGTCCCCTATAAAATATGAAATTCTGATGTCCCGCACCAATTTAAAGCTTTTTATCAAAAATGTCCCCCTGTGAAAGATTAAGCTTAAAAGTATTTCTTCCTATTTTTCTTCTGTACAAAAATTTGAAATTTTCTAATTTCGTATAGGAGCAGAAACGAAATTCAGCCTATGTTTTATATTGAAATAATCAATGAAATCACCTTTGTTTTCACTTCAAGCATTTCTGTACTAAATACCAGGTAAGAACTCTAATTTGTGAAATCACTACATATGACACAATATACGGGAGTCCGAAATCTCTTGCTTTAAGCGTAGACCATGTTTTCAGACTGAACTCCTCCCACCTTCGTGAGTTTTGTTAAAAAATGGCTCAGGTAGACGAGGGATAACTCAGACATCGTAAAGAAAGACACACACTTACCTTTAACCATTAGGCCTACCTTCTAAGATACAGTCTGTCTGATTTGGCTCATTACAGGATACAATGAAATAATAACCCTCAGAGTAACCAATCAAACTAGTGCGTGCCTGGATGTTGGTCGCTGTAAACATACCACCACACACTTGTGGAATAAAATTGGCAAAAATTGCTATGTGTATTAATTGCTACTTCAGAAATTGACCCCCCCCCCCTCAAAAAAACCTAAACAAACACACCAAGAATTACACTTAAAAAACAAATTTAAACAAATGCACTAACTAAAACAAAAGTACAACACTGAGTCCGAATGGTCTCATAACCAATTATAGATGCATTTCTTGTGTTCAAAGAGGAATTGGTCTGTCCCCTAATTAACTTATCTCAAGTGATTTATAACACCACAAATTAAACTCCAAATAAACATTAACAACATACTACGGGTTGTGTGTAAAATGTGAAATATGTGTGTGGTGGTGCATTTTCTTGGGGGGTGTGGACAAACTGTATGGCTGTTGGACAGCAATGTTATGTCCGTATTTTATATTTATTTCTAATCAGTTAAATTAACAGATATGTTCTATCATCCATCCACAAAGAGGCAACAATTTGCAGACACAGACGGACGGTGTCACGAGCATCCTTTCCGATCATACCGATCCAGAACAGAGAGCAGTGTCATTCATATCACCACTTTCCACAATCCAAACTTTCCTGTAACAATTAAGTGGAGTAAGTATTGTAGAAGTACCCTAACTGCCTATTATACAACATGTCTGGTCAGCTAATTACATCATAATTCCATTTCCTTTCAGTAACCAATTGAAAATGCAGCTTTCAAATGTCTATCTCTATCCTCTAAGGTCTCTTCCATCCTTACCATATTGCTGATTGGCTCAAAAAGTTGGCATTTGGACCAACAGCGTTTTTGTAGTGGGACCGATTTTTTCCGTTTATACCATAACAGGGATTAAATTGCTCAATAGGAAAACAGCATTTTCTTTGCTTTACCAACAAAAGTTTCCACTGGGTTTTATCCAATCCGTGTTTTGGAAGAATAATAACCAGAGAATTATCCATGTTAACAGCAGTAGAAAGCAAAGCGTTCCGAGAGTGCACATCTGACGAACAGACCTAATTGATGCCCACAGATCGCAGCAATTACACCCGCCCCGTCCCAGCAAGCGCAGCGCTGTTGACTTAATGCAACGCATTTTGTCATAGTGCTGTCTGCTGATCGGGGGATACATTTTGGCCACCGTTTTACAAATTTGAGTTTTTTTTTTGCATTTTACAATTCCTGAAAAATGCACCTTCCGCTCCGACGTTTGTTTGGACCAACGAGCAACTAAGCACTCTAATTCTCTGTATGGGGAGAGGGGGATATTCAGCGAATTTTGGATAGCAGTTCGGCGAGGTCACGACCCACATTACAACATGGTTGAAATTGTAGCAGATAACTTAGCTGGTAAAATCACAGTCCGAGATGGTCGATCACATTTTCCGGAAAACGTTGCTCAATAAAACTTCGATAGAAACACGCTACAAATTTGGAAGGTTATTACTCATGAGGATGATTGGCAACAGTAGCGGTGGATGTGGCAGTGCCAAGCGGCGCACATACTTTGCATAGATAAGCATTCAAATAGGTGTCCTCTGTTGTTCACCATGCATCCTCATCCCTATTATTGCCCCACTTGGCCTGTTTCTTTCTGCCACTATGGTCGCAATATAATTAAATGGTAATAGCAAATTTGTTTCCATACTTCCAAAGTTAACATATTTTGGTAGCGATTTACTGTCTGACTGATTAGGGATGGAGAATTCCATTCCCCAGATCAACATTTAAAAACATTCAAACCATATTCAAACATCTTTTGTATGACAATAATGCCAATCTCAACCTGAAATTTATTTATATGCAATTCCTGCTGTCGAATTTTCATCTCACTAACAAACTTTTGGTTCTCACCCCCAAATTATCCCCTACCCCTGTCCATACTAGCCTCATATTTATCTTTTGTTTATTACTACTGATCATTCATTGGCATATCCCGAGTTTTACCCATAAACTATGCAAGCGTGCAAACTATATTCAATAAAACACCCCAGACATCCTGTATAATATCTGGTGCCTTAGGCTTAGTACTAACTTGCACCTTGTTCACAAAAGCACCCAGGAAAATTCCTTGTAAGCGTTCCAATTTACCCAATGATGCATACGAGGTGACAGATTAGGAACGTTATTTGAGTTTTCGTGCTGAATTTTTCCATTAAAATGCATTATGTAATATACAGTACATTTTGAATAACAGGTTCTTTTTATTTAAAGCCACAGCCAGTTGTTCCATTTTTAAGTTTACTACTGCGATTTTTTGCTCTCAATTGAGCTCTATCAAGACAGATACTAAAACATTTTGAACTTGAAGCTGTTGCTTTGCAGTGTTTTGTAAACTCTCAGTATTGGTTCGCTAGAAGTAAACCTAATCTTGTACACTGCAATCCTAATCATAACCCTAACTGCAACTATAAACCCTGATCAGGCTTCTGAAATAGTGTGTCTTCAGCTTAAGCCCTAACAAGGCAGGCCATATTTTGTGAGCACTTGCCATATACCATAAATACACCTCAACTTTCATTTTGACACACTCTCATAGATCACAAGTATCTTCCTGACACTAAAATGACACAACAGTGTCCGTGTATCTCCTTCTCTGTCTCCTTATTAGGGCTAACTTTGAGGAATTGAGGTTTTTAGGTTGAAGGAAATAAATGACAAACAATAACTGAAGCATTTATTTCTTTTATTCTTCTATTTGCAGCACTGGGAAGTATACCATCATTACATTCCCACCTAAATTTCTGTTTGAGCAGTTCAGACGATATGCCAACGTGTTTCTTCCTTTTCATTGCCTTGCTCCAGGTAAGCCAGATGGTCATTAAAAAAAACGAGGTCGTTTTCTAATTGATTCACGATCATTCTCGCAATATCAATTTGTACAATAAATGAATAAATAATGAGATTTGTTTTGAGCAGCAATTGGTGAATCTATTTTTGGAGACAGAAGTAGGTGTTATGTGAACTGTTTGCATTGTATGCTAATTTATTGGAAATGTTAAATTAGGCGCAAAACACTTAGAATTTCTGTTTACAATTGTGCTCCATGATGTGTGAATGGCAAAATTACAGCTAAATTTGATTACTATGACATCCAAATTGTATCGCGTATAATGGAAAAAATTTTATATGTACTAACTACACTTTAAAATTCTACAGGAAACAAATGCTTTTTATTTATGGCCTTTCACTAACAAATACCCTAACCAAAGGCCCAAAAATAAAAAAATAAAAATTGTTACATGTTGAATTTTGAATATAGAACTCTTGCATAATCTGCTAGTTTATACCTAAATTAGACCAGTGTACATGCAATTAAGACTTGTGATAATTGCTTTATTCACCATGATGAGTACTGTAAAAAAAATTGTATTTGATCCACTTAAAATCTTGGGCTTGAACTTTTAACCCTAACCGAAGGAGTCAAGGAAGAGGGGAACAAGAAAGTCGCAAATTCGGGTGAGATTCGAACCAGGAGCCCCCGGTGCCCTATTCCCATGACCAGGGATACCATGCTAAATCAAAACTATTGTAATGTCTAGTGGTATAGGATGTGATCTTCAAGGGAATTAATTGTGAAAAAAATTTTCTATTGTTGTCAGCCTAGTGCATGTGAGTCATAATCCAAAAATGTTTGAATGCATTCATGTCTCGGAGACACTACAGGAGAACAGCATAAGCTGGAAAGTTTTGGACTAATTTTTGTCAAGTTAAGGCTCCGGTTGATACTTGACGCGATTTTTTAGCGGCGTGAAATCGCAGCGATTTCACGCCATCTTTCGCGATTTCTCTCGCTGTGGTAAGCTGGAAAATGTGCCGACGAACCTCATGTGTTGCCAGTAGTAGTATATAGTGCACCCCCACCCCCCCCCCCCCACCAGACTGGTTTCTAGTTGACAATATTTAAGGCTGCACTGACATATTCAGACAATCTACGTTCCCACACTTTTAGCCTACCCCAACGGGTATACAAGAATATAGCGTAAACGTACAAGTGATTGGATCAACCAGAGATTTTACTTATTTTATTATTTCAAAGAATAGTTGGCCCGCAGTTTTGCCGCGAAAAAGATCACATGTTGGGCAGGTTGGGGTAAAATATCGCCATAGAAATTCATTTGCTATGCAGGTATAGTTCCTCTTCGTGCTAGATCCTATGCTTTGACGGTGGATAATATGTTCTTATCATTTTGTTGCTTTTGCTTCGACAGCCCTTTCTTATATTTCGCATCTTGCCTGTAACTTACTTACATAGGAAATGTTCTTAGTTCCTGATACGACATCAATTCCTCTTCTTCTTAATCGTGTCAACAATGTGGTTGTCAAATAATGATCCAGCAGAGATGGGTACAACGAAGTGGAACAACGTTATGAACATATGCCTAAAAATATATGAATACCTATAAAGTGGAGGAGGATATGCTCCCACAAATTTTTCTTAATGATATACTTGTAGTCGGATCTTTTTGTCATTGTGGTGGGGGTATTTTGCCACCCTCCTCTATTAGTGCCTCTATTTGATCGTCACTCAGATCGCCATGAGCATGTGCATTTTTACCAAATTCGATTTGGGGGATGTTTGGGGGACCTTGGACTGCACTCACGTGGGCCAAATGAAGACTTCCGATTGGATGAACGTAAAAAAATCGTCAGCGAGAATCGCAAAAGTTAAACTCATTTTAACTTCAGCGATTCCCACTGAACTCGTCTCGCTGTCCCGCTGGCGAGAAAAATCTGGAATCGCTGGTGGGTCTCGCAGACTTGCGCGATAAATCACTGACCTTCGCGAGAGAAAAAATCGCTGCGATTTCACGCAGCTGAAAAATCGCGTCAAGTATCAACCGGGCTTCATGCAAGGTGTAGAATTCAATAACTTTGATGTGAAATGCAGTTTTGGCTGTCATATCTTCTTTGTTGCTTTTAAACCAATGTATACAACATACAAGTGCATAGGTTGAATTCTAAACTTTAAATAAAGCCACAAGCAGTGAATTTCTGCCCATTTTTGCATCAATCTGCTTCACAAATTGAAAAATTGTATCAAAATTAAGTTCTTTCAATCAAAGTAGGTCATATTTAAGTAACCCAGATATGTGAGAATTGACTGCTCAAGATTGTTTATATACATTGTTTGCGAATTTGGCTGTCATACCAAAAGCCCATATGGACACAGACACTCGACATCCTGAATGACAAATTTTGGCTTTCATGTATGTTTATATTTATGTTTATCATTTATATGGTTTGTTATCCCATGCATGCTTTTTTTTTGTCTTATGCCAAAATCATATTTTCTGGTGAATTTTATTGTGTTTTGGTCACTTTAAAAAAAGGAAAGAAGATAAAACCACATTTCTGCTATTTATACAGAAAGTGCTAGACTGTCATGGAAAAAAAATTGTAGGTGCAGAGATGCCTACATGTAGGTCTAAATACAAAACAAAACCTTGTGTAGCGAAAGATAAATATATTTTTAGACACAATTCTGTTGTTTTCCCATTGTAGGGTTTTAACCTTGTGAGATTTAATGACCAAAACAACTGTTCTAAGGGGTTTTATTGTGGCTTCTCAATAAATTAGAAGTGGAAAGAAAGATGTGAATTTCTAAAAGATGTTCATCATTGATAGATAATTAAGTATGCAAGTAATTAATAAAGTTTAAATAAACAGTTGGCCTAGCTAGTAAGAGAATAAATATGATAGGAAAATTAAATATTATGTTCAGTATTATATTCAAATACATAATGAATTGGAATTTAAAAATTAGATAAAATGAGTTCATGTAAATTTCTAAGGGGGAAAAGTAATTGATAATTGATGTGGATCTCATTTGAACATGAATATAAAATACATAAATCTTACTCTTCACCAATGGACAAATGGTGATGAGATATATATCAACACAAATTTAAACAATCCAGTGTGTTGTCATTCAATTATACCGCTTTTTGTTGTAACGCCTACAACAAATACGTATTAGCAAATTTTTCATTTTTAATTGGATGTCCTGAAGACAGTTACATGACACTTCAGTAAAAACAATTTGATGACAGATAGGTTTATCCATTATTAGAATGAAGGTGTGACGGTTGACCGAAAAATGATCCTGGTCAGGCAATGAAGAATAGCTGATGCAATTTCCACATATCTCTGTACAATGACATCACAGTAAAATTATTGGTATGGTAATTAGGTCAAGAGTAAATAGCAAGTATTTATTAAAATTTAAAATGTGTATGGGGAAATTTTTCTCTGTTATGCATCTAATTTTTTGACATAAGAACAGATTTCTGTTTCTTCCTTTGTTTGAGTGCTATAAATATTTTAGTGTTAGGGCCCCTGAATGGGTTGGGGTTAATATAATTATGTAAATTTATGCTAATATGGATGCCAATTCAAAGTTCATGAAAATTGCACAATGGTCTGTTTATAAATGGATTTACTAAAAACAGCCCATTGTTAAAATCTATTACTATTAACATAAAGGTGCAATTAGAGATTTTCCATATAAGTT
Source organism: Ophioderma brevispina (assembly GCA_023653785.1). Taxonomy (NCBI): domain Eukaryota; kingdom Metazoa; phylum Echinodermata; class Ophiuroidea; order Amphilepidida; family Ophiodermatidae; genus Ophioderma; species Ophioderma brevispina. The sequence continues at coordinate 32,163 of JAMKCH010008691.1, forward strand.
TTCCCTTAAAAAATTGAAAGCCCTGATTATTGCACAGATGAAAAGCTTTCCATCAAAAAATGTCCCCACCAAAAATATTAAGCTGACAATTATTTCTTTGGCATAAAAATTGTGAAATTTCTCATTTTGTATTGGTGCAAACACAAAATTCAGCCCGTTTAATATTGAAAGATAAACATACTGTAATCACCCTTTGTTTTCATTTTAAGACATTTCTGTAGCTAAATTTGAGGTAAAAAAAATCTAGAGTGGCTCATCTATATGAAATCACAACTTCTAACACATAATTTGGTTGCCTCAAAATCTTTTGTTGTACCTTTAATTAATACTATTAATGCATTTCACCCCAAGGTAATGTTAGTATTGGCATAATTATTATTACTATCATATGGAAGAATACACTAAAATGCAGTTTCAAGAAAAAGTAAATCTTTAAATCTGAAGTGCTTTATTTTTTGCAGTTTGTTACAACATTGTCTAAAATAGCAAGTCAATCAAAGTGACCTCAGTATTGAATGTTTAATGCTGGTAATTTTTATGGTGTGAATCAACTGACAATAAAGATTTAACTTAAGCTTTCATATTTGTTATTTACAAATGTAGAATACAGACCTGTACACCTAGATGTGTTCTGTGGGATGTTATGGTATATAATACATGTATCATGCAGATGGCTATATTGGGCCATATTTCACTATAACCAACCAGATGGTATAATAATAATAATAATAATTATGCAAAACTAAAGACCCGTATTCAAGTCTGATATCAATGTAACAAAATACTGAACAAATAATTAACAAATTATAAGCGATAAGAAATAAATTGCATAGGTTAACATTTTAATAAATATGTTGATGGTTTGATGATATAAGAAAGTAATGACATTTTCTGTGCATAAAATAGTAAAAAAAAATACTACAAACGTCAGTCTATGCTGAATATAATTTGTTGTTTTTGGGTGTGGTTATTCACACACGGTTGAATATAATTCTAGCAATAGATAACCTTCAGGCTCATATCGCAGATATTTAATCAGGGGTGCAATTTCGAATAGGCGGTAAAAATAGATGATAAAAATTGTGGTTGCGGATTTTATTTTTGATGGTAGTGGTATGGTACAGATGTTGGAAAAAGTGCAAGTGTCACTTGTGAATATTTTACAAAGTACTCATCAGAATACAAATAAATACAACAGAATTGTGTCGCATCTTGTTTGCACAATCTTTCCCAGTCACTACAAAATGAAAAGGCATACATTTTCGCCTGTATACTGTAGGATGTTTGTTCATAAACAAAGCCTCATTTCAAAGTTTAATGAGTTGTGGCAAAATGTTAAATCAGTAATTTTTTGAAAACAAAAATAAGATCGCAATCAGACACTTCAAACTAAATGATCAAACCTGCTCTTTGTAAATTTACCAGTCCTGAACCATAATCATTTACCATTACCTATAATTATGAATAAATAGAAAATGGATACTTCTATTGTGTTTAAAGTCACTGCACACTGACACATGTTTTTGACTAACAGAGAAATTGAAACTCCAGATATTGTATGCGAAGTCATTCCATGATCTAAATTTCACCCTTTGCATTTTGTTTAAAATTGTTATGCCTAAGTAATGGTTATGATGTTTTAAACAATAAATATGCTAGCCTAGAATAGGCCAAGTTAAACATCTCAAAAGGTAAGTAGACAGATAATAGATAGATGTGGGGGGTGTCTTAACTTTAATTTGGATAGGTATGTGCTGCCCAGATTTCAAAAATTGAGGCTTCAGAGCTTATTTGGGGCCAAAAAAAAGGTGTCTCCAGAACTAGGGTTGCCAAAAATTTCAGAAAATAAGCTGCAATTTCCCTCAATTTCCAGGTACTTTTTGAGGTATTTCAAAGAAAATTTGGTAGAATATGGCTTTGGACATGAAAAGTAGGGTCTCTGGAACTGAAGTAGTCTGAAAATACTTAAAATAGGGGTCAATGGAACTTAAAAAGAGCCTGAAAATAGGTGGCACATACTCATACTTCCTCATAATGTCAGAAGCTTAATTTTTTGGTCAAATTTAACACAGATTGCAAACATTTTAATCAAATTTTCCAAAATTGTTGGCAACTTCAAAAAAATATTGACTTTACTGAGGTAAAATTGGGCTAAATTTTCATAAAATTAAGGTAAGTTTGAATAAAAGACCAATCCATATATTAAAATTGACATGGGAAAAGGGAGGATTCATTGATGTACCAAATGGTCAAAAGTGAGACCCAAGTTTGTGGCATACCCAATATGGTCACTTTTACTATGTACCCTCAGGGACCTTTATGCATTTTTATATGCATAGAAAAATCAGTACTTTTAGGAAATCTTGTGATAATCCCAGCATGCCATTTTCTTCATTAACCTATGCACTGATCTTCCAAGGCAATGTCACAAGTATAATATAGTAAAGTATTAGTAGAATGCTATGAATTTTGGGATTGGTATAAATCACTGTCATGATTTAACCATGGCAGATGTTGCCAAGTGAAAATTTTAACCAAGAGCTTTAAGTTGGATCAAATACAAGCAGGTCTTTTGTCATTCTGTCATTCATGTTTTAAGAAAGAAGCACATGTAGCTAATACCCAAGTGTTTTATACAAATACCCATTAAGATCAAATATGCTGTTGAATTATCATCATGAATTATAAAGCAAGAGATTTGCATTTGATCTTCATAAGAGTGAGTAAAAACATGTAAAAAATTCATGTGACATGAGATTTGGATTTCAATTATTGATACAAGATGGAGTGTGATCAGTAATATATGATCAGTCTTGACAAACTTAAAGACAGATGAAGCTTATGGCATCCAGGCATGTAGTTCTAAATTTTCTTGAACCCTATCACTACCAAAACTCACTAGAACTCAATGAGCTGAGGTTAGAAAATGCACTAAGTGCAAAAAGATGCGATGACGTCATCGTACCAACACTCATATGGGCACAAAATCGCTGGCAGGGCAAGCACCTTCCTCGTGGCTTGCCATCCCTGCTCATGAGAATGGTGCACCGGAGGCTCCGGGTTCGAATCCCTCCACGGATGTCCAATGTTCTTTAGCATCTATCCTTTTACCCCTTCCCTTCCTCTCTGGAGAGAAACCAAAAGGCGGTTAATTAATAAAACTGAACTACCAGTACTTGAAAAGTTGAATACAATATGTAGATAGCATAGACATTCTGCAGAGATATTAGAAGTGACCCTTCTAGACTTCTGTCAGTTGGGCACAATCATGAAAAATACTATTAAATTGTGGGTGTATCCAGGGGGGTGCAGAGAGAACAGGTGCAACCCGGGGTCTAAAAAAATGAAGAATTTCATAACTGTAATATAAGCTTCAATTGTATCAGAATGGCTCAAAATTATGTCAAATTTGCCTGAAAATGTTTATTTTTCTGGGGACTCACCCCCTGGACCTTAACCAGGGTTTCTGCCCCATGGGCCAGGATCGTATCCAGCATGGTGCACCCTGGTGGTGTTGAGGTACTTGGTAGAACCCAACTTTTGGGATGTTTCAGAGGTAGAAAGAACTTGACCAATAAGTCACAAGATAAGAAAGTTGCTTTGGTGTTCTGATATCAGAAATGTACAGGACTCCATGCACTCTGCTGTGGAGAAAGACACAACCAGGCACTGAACAAGCAGATTTTATCATCATGAGAACACTTAACCAAGCTTTTACATACACTGGGAATTGACAGCTGTCACAGAATTGTCATAGTCAATAATGCATGTATACAGCAGCCTTGTTCATGTCCATATTTACATTTTCTTACTCACTCTACCTATGTTTAAACAACAAAAGCAGTTGTATAATAATTTATCAGTCATGATTGAAATCAGAATATATTATTTTATTCCCACCTGCATGAGTTCCCTGGTATTGTGGAAGTCAAAGCACTCTTCCCATGTGCAGTATTAATGTCATAGAGCAATGAACATTTATTGGTGAATGCTAAACGTATCCTGGTGTCTGCTCGAGGGTTTGTACATCGCAAAATGAACAAAGGAAATTAGGCTTTTTACATACCGACTTGCAACTGTACATATTGTATACTTGGAATTTGCAATTCATGAGCAAAATTTAAAAGTCAAATAATTGTGAATTGCCTTCCACTTCAGATTCCAGAGGAATACGGCAATAAATTTTTGGAACATAAATGTATGTATACGGTGTATACACGCTTCGCAAGAACAAAGCCAAACTTTTATCAAGGGACCCAATATTTTATTGGTAGAAGTTAAAAGATCATTATGTGGGATTGAAATGCCATTTCATTCTGTGCATTTTGACACCTTGCTTGTTATAATATTGTTGAATCGATAATCACTTTAATGAAAAAGGAGACAAAATTTATTGTTGCACTGAAACCTATTGGTTTTGTTGATTTGGCTGCAGTTTGGGGTTTTGCAATGTGTGTATACACCTATGCACTTTGAATTGTTTTGACAAAACTACAACTTTTAAATGTTTTTCATTCAAATGACTGCCAATTCACCAATATCAATGCCATCAAAACAAGCGAGGTGACAAAATGCTTGGAATGAAATGGCGTTCAATCCTACTTAATGATTTTCTATTGGCTTTTACCAATGAAATAAAACCCATACCTATCATAGTGTGTCTATCATACAAATATGGTAATCTTGGCCATCTACAATGTTGCACAAAATGCTTTATCAAAGGTTATGTTCCATTGTATTGAATAGATGCACTGATGATTCAATGTATGATGTACATGTATGTTGCAAACTCATGGATAAGGGTAGCATTCATCTATAAATGAACTTCAATGGTTATTTTTGCACACCCCCTGGGAGTGCTGTGGGATTTGAGTGGTTATTACCCTACATGTCAATCCCCCCTGCTTTAGGAACAGTCGGGGTGCAAACTGTTCTTGAGTCTATATGTAATGTAATTTCTAAGCCAACTGATTGTAAATCACAGTTACTTTTCACTATTAATGCATGTGTCAGTGGTAATTATATATCTACCCTCCTCTAGCCTTCAGCTTTATCCACCCTTCCAACAAATTTTCTTTGGTTAAGATTCACCCTAAAAATTTAGCTCAAGCTTTACCATTGAGTCAAATTAGTTAGGTCAAAAATCATCTTGCGTCACTAGGTTGTTTTTTGAAAATTATATATGCATAAAATTTTCAGTTAGCAAAAGGTGCAGATTCGCGTGCAATTCACCCTGCAAAATATTTTTAAATACTGCTTCAATGATCCTCTCCAAGTTATACCACTGCATATAATGAATTCAGTCAAGATTCACAGCTTGAATTGTTTTGTTAGGTCAAGTTTACTAGAGGGGGAGGGTCAATACATGTATTCTAGTTGATGCTTGCATAAGTCCAGTGTTAACATATGTTTAAAATCATTTGGGAAGCAAGAGTTCTCTTTTTCTTCAAGATTTTACTGATCTGTGTGAAATTTCTTCAGATTTGACCATGTATGATTGTATTTAATGGGCTTAGTTTAAAGGTGCCTTCATCTTTGTTCTCAGATCTTGGTTAGCCTCTTTAAAACCGATTCAAGTTGCAAATTTATTTTGTATTATGTGATTACAGAAATAAAGAAAAGGACATTTTTGGAAATGTACTGGTATGACCAGTACACTGACAAAATAAAGGGGCAAGACATTAGGACATTGTAAAATTTATAACTTGAACCAAGACCAGGCAAGGCAAACCCCAAATGTCCTAGTGTAGTCACAGAGTAATGGCTTATGGCCTGTCAGCATATTCAAAATATTATACAGCCTTGAGTGAAATATGCATGGACAGGATAGGGTAACTGACCCAAACAATCACTTGGCTTTCGAAAGACCCAACTGTAACTGTCATAATTTTGGGCTTTTACTGAAGTCTGATAACCCGTTTTACATGTATATAAAAACCCTGCAGAAAAGTGTCACCCGATTGTGATCAAAACCATGTCATCCTTAGGCTATAAATAACACGTTTGTCACATAACATATTACATGATGCATCAATGACATTTGAAACAGATATTTGTACACACAGTCCAGTGTAGATTGTGTTGAGCCCCAGCCCATATTCTGCTGATTACTTACGCTGCCCATGCCTAACTCAATGCACGACTGAACCATTCTAATAACAACTTTGCACAAACTGAAGTTTATTTTCAGTCATAAGTTGCTCCATTGCTAAATTTGTTTGATCTTTGCAATATTATGCTTTACAGCACAAGAAATTTAAAAGGGGAGTCATAGCTAGCCACTGTCTTTTCTCAAGCAAATGGACTGAGTCGGTGTATCTCCGGATTTTTTTGTCATAATAATGCACGGTAAACGTTGATTTTATCACATCGCATTTCTTACTGCAAAAGGTTGTAGATTGAGTAGGGAACCACAACACTCGGCAATAACTAAACGGTTAACAAATGCTGTGTGATGAAGACAAAGATTACCGATCACTGTCACACAAAAATCCAGAGGTGCATGAATTCCACTACATGGGCAACAATCCAAGATGGCAATGAACTTAGCGCATTACAAAGACTTGAGCTTGAGAGCTACGACTTCCCCTTTTAACTTCCTTGGTTCAGCATCATCTAAGTTCTCTGCCTGCATAATTCTGCAACCGTGTATTTTATTTTTGCATTTATATTTGAGTTGCATGAAAAGAACATTGAGAGATTTTTTAAGAACATTTTAAGAAGAAGAATTGAGTCTGGGATCCATAGTCTGAACTGTAAACATTGCCTTACTTTTCTAGACTTTTTTTCATATTGCAAACTGCATACCATTTTTGACTTGTTGCATTTGTTTTAACAAAATGAAAAATGATGAAAGCTTGCAATGTATTCATAATTACCAATATACAATGCAGCAGTTTGGTTCTACGTGTAGATTTGTTTAAGAATGACAATTTTGGAATTCTTGAAAATTCTCTCAATGCATTTCTAGTTTCTCCTATCAGGTATTTTCTAGGAAAGAAACAAAGAAAAAGTCTTTAAGTACATGGCCAATCTATTCAAGACAATTTTTTTTAATCACCCCATATATTTCACCCCATATTATTTCATCCAAAAGATTATTTCATCCAAAAGATTGTTTTTTCATTTGCATCATTCAACCATAATTTTGCTATAAAGTTTTTCCAAATGCAATTCTTACCAAACAGTGTCATCACATCAAATTTGAAATGGGTATGCAAGCATTAGTTTCACAAGAACAAACATGCATCCATTCAGATTGAAATTCAATTCTAACATACCTCCTTGAATCAATCCTACATTTTACAGTACCTATTACATAGCATTACACATGTACTGGCATGTCTTCGAAATTTACATGCTATATTTTAACACAAATAACTGAAACTTTGCATTTGTAATTGTCTTGCTGTTGTTATTAACCATGTATCATTTTTTGCTTGCATAACTCTCTCTGCCACCACTACTCAAACACACTCACTTCTTCACTATAACTCGCTCTAACATAACACTTCACATCTTGTGTAACTCCACTTTCCTATAACTCCATTCTCACTTCCTCATTTCCATCTGTCTCTTGTCTATCTTTTTTGCGCCTCGAATTTTGCTCCCAAATTTCCCCCTACCCCACATCAACACAGCAAATACCCGGTGTCTCCCCTACGGGTCATTTCACTACGTTGTTCCCACTGACGTTCATACTCCTGGTGTCGGCTATTAAAGAGATCGTAGAAGATTTCGTAAGTAAAACAGATTGAAGTGTACATTTGAGTGTCATTAGTGTAGATCCCACTACCATCCTCACTGTGTGCTGTGTGAATATTTGTTTTTCTTTTGCTACATATTTTTGTGTTCTCCTCCTCCTCACCCTTATTTTGGGGATGTACCTACCATGCGTCATCGATAATCAGCAAATTCCGAGCGTGTCACCCACTGGTAGATACACCACATTACTACCCTTGCTCTTCATTCTCTTTGTGTCTGCCGTCAAAGAAATCATAGAGGATATCGTAAGTATTGGTGTTGGTAATCACTGAATTACAATGTGCTCATCCACCAAGGACACAGTTCAGTGGATTGTACTTGAACATGCATTGACATGAACTGACCTTGTGTGATATGGGCATCATATATCATACCCCAAAACCAGGGTGTGTATTTTCTAAATACATTGGTGAATGAAAGCTACTGAACTGTGCCAAGGGAATTGAGATGTTACTAGCTCCTTGTGAATGCTGAGCAAGCTAAAAAAGAACACTTTGCTTGTAAAAAAGTTCAGTTTTGCCAGAAATGTTGGTGAAATTGTGAGCAGTTCTGCATCATAAATTTTTCATGCCATCAATGTTGTATTTCTGCAGTCAGATTTGTGAGTGATTTAATTGTGAGTTTTCAAAAAATAACTTGACAGAAATTATAGTGGTTTTGTGTCATTTTTTTCATGAAACTCACAAATTTGAATAGTTACCTTTATTAGTTCCATATGATAAAATTGCATGTACAAGTCATGGCATGAAACTGTTTCTCACAAATTTTGCACACATTTTAAGTAAAACTTGTTTAAAATTACTGTGTATTTCTTACAACTGGCTCAGCAAACATTAGCCTTATTAACAAGAAAGCATTTTTTTTTTTTTTTTTTTTTTGCGCCTCGAATTTTGCTCCCAAATTTCCCCCTACCCCACATCAACACAGCAAATACCCGGTGTCTCCCCTACGGGTCATTTCACTACGTTGTTCCCACTGACGTTCATACTCCTGGTGTCGGCTATTAAAGAGATCGTAGAAGATTTCGTAAGTAAAACAGATTGAAGTGTACATTTTGAGTGTCATAGCTGTAGTCATACTCACCGTGTGCTGTGTGAATATTTGTTTTTCTTTTGCTACATATTTTTGTGTTCTCCTCCTCCTCACCCTTATTTTGGGGATGTACCTACCATGCGTCATCGATAATCAGCAAATTCCGAGCGTGTCACCCACTGGTAGATACACCACATTACTACCCTTGCTCTTCATTCTCTTTGTGTCTGCCGTCAAAGAAATCATAGAGGATATCGTAAGTATTGGTGTTGGTAATGCTGAGCAAGCTAAAAAAGAACACTCTGCTTGTAAAAAAGTTCAGTTTTGCCAGAAATGTTGGTAAAATTGTGAGCGGCTCTGTATCATTAATTTTTCATGCCATCAATGTTGTATTTCTGCAGTCAGATTTGTGAGTGATTTAATTGTGAGTTTTGAAAAGATCACTTGACAGAAATTATAGTGGTTTTGTGTCATTTTTTTCATGAAACTCACAAATTTGAATAGTTACCTTTATTAGTTCCATATGATAAAATTGCATGTACAAGTCATGGCATGAAACTGTTTCTCACAAATTTTGCACACATTTTAAGTAAAACTTGTTTAAAATTACTGTGTATTTCTTACAACTGGCTCAGCAAACATTAGCCTTATTAACAAGAAAGCATTTTTTTTTTTTTTTTTTTTTTGCGCCTCGAATTTTGCTCCCAAATTTCCCCCTACCCCACATCAACACAGCAAATACCCGGTGTCTCCCCTACGGGTCATTTCACTACGTTGTTCCCACTGACGTTCATACTCCTGGTGTCGGCTATTAAAGAGATCGTAGAAGATTTCGTAAGTAAAACAGATTGAAGTGTACATTTTGAGTGTCATAGCTGTAGTCATACTCACCGTGTGCTGTGTGAATATTTGTTTTTCTTTTGCTACATATTTTTGTGTTCTCCTCCTCCTCACCCTTATTTTGGGGATGTACCTACCATGCGTCATCGATAATCAGCAAATTCCGAGCGTGTCACCCACTGGTAGATACACCACATTACTACCCTTGCTCTTCATTCTCTTTGTGTCTGCCGTCAAAGAAATCATAGAGGATATCGTAAGTATTGGTGTTGGTAATGCTGAGCAAGCTAAAAAAAGAACACTCTGCTTGTAAAAAAGTTCAGTTTTGCCAGAAATGTTGGTAAAATTGTGAGCGGCTCTGTATCATTAATTTTTCATGCCATCAATGTTGTATTTCTGCAGTCAGATTTGTGAGTGATTTAATTGTGAGTTTTGAAAAGATCACTTGACAGAAATTATAGTGGTTTTGTGTCATTTTTTTCATGAAACTCACAAATTTGAATAGTTACCTTTATTAGTTCCATATGATAAAATTGCATGTACAAGTCATGGCATGAAACTGTTGCTGTTTCTCACAAATTTTGCACACATTTTAAGTAAAACTTGTTTAAAATTACTGTGTATTTCTTACAACTGGCTTAGCAAACATTAGCCTTATTAACAAGAAAGCAGCTTAATGAGCCATATGTTGACATAATTAAAAACTAAGCCTTGGTTTGTAGGCATAACTTTTAACTAAAATATATGAAAATAAGGTTTTTATTTCTTGGCACAATTACACTCAAAGGGGTCGATGATGTTTTTGTGTGAAAGTAATGATGTTATCTGAGTGAGAGGTGTTTATGCATTTTATTTAACCCCTAGAGTTCAAACACTATTTTTACAGTGTCCCTGATTGGTCCATTACATGATTATAACCTTGGAGTAACCAATCAAAGTAGACCTAATGTGATGGTTACATCAAAAGGTACATCTTGTGTATTTGGGACAAAGGTGAAATTTTCTTATTTTCTAAAATAAAGAAAAATGAACTTTCCAATCATACTTTGCTTTTGAACATTGCAGTTATAGTTTGAAAAATATAATGGGAAAACATGTACATTTTCTTATTTCCAAATCTTCAAATTCGAAGCTCATTTTGGTCTCATTTAATAATGAGATTGGCCACAAGTATATACCTTTCAATGTGATGTGTCCAGGCATGCAGGGAGTGGGGTTTGAGGGGTGTAGTTGCACCCCTGCCCCAATTACAAAAAGGGGCAAAAATCCACTTTATGCTGATTTTTTTTTGATAAAAAGGTCCAAATTTTAGAGATAATTTGAAAAAGTCCATTTTTGGGTGATGCAATGTTAAAAGCCAGGCAAAGAAGGGCTATTTTAGGGGGTTAGTTCCACTTTAACAAAAAAAAATCTACTTTTTTGAAGTTCTGCCCCCCCCCCCTCCCCAATTAACTGGTAGTGCCCAGGGGGTTAAGCATATGGGTACTAAAGTCAGGTACAGAATAAGGCGACCAATTGCGCATCTGACGTAATTTGACGGTGCAGAACTAATGTCGGCCGTGAAGAATAATCTGAACATCTTAAAGCTTATTGAAACAGAAAATTTACTTACATTAATTCTTTTGTCCGTGCGTCAAAAACCCGACTCAAATAGTTCATGTTTTGACATTTTAAATAATATTTTGTTCGAACATGCCCCGCCCATACTACACATTCAAACCAATCACAGTCCGCGCCGCGCTGATTGACAAACCTTGACATACGCGCAATTGGTAGGCTAATTCTGTCCTTGACTATACCACCTATGATAGTCTGTCTGATTGGCTCATTACAGGATACTACATGAGATAGCCCTCTGAGTAACCAATCAAAATAGTGCTTCTGTATTTCTGTGTAAACCATACCACCATTCTTACACTATCTCTGATTTGCTCATTACATGATATTACCTTCCAAGTAACCAATCAAAATAGTGCCGATAAATAGGCAGGTAGTGCCCAGGGGGTTAAAGTACCTCTTTGATTTGCTTGAGTATTTGAAAGCTCTCAGTACCCGTATTAGCATTGAGATCAGACTGATGAAAACCATTAGGAAGGCAATTCAAACTAACAAAGCTGGAAGAACGTGCCTGTTTCCATGGGAGGTACAGAGGCGATTAAAAAGATGGCATTTTCTTGCAGAGTTCTTCACAGTCCTGCATAAAATGCTTGGATAGTTTACAGTCATTGGCCTGTTAAGAAGCCATCGATCTCTTAATAGTTCATTTGCCATGTAATTATGTATCGCAGCCATGCCTCGATGCATGGAGTATATTTTTAATAAGGTCAAGGGGTTGTGGGCCATGTTATATTGAATAACTGGGGTTTTGGGTTGTATACAGTAGCATACTGCTGTACAGCCCACTGCTGTCAATTACGAGTCTTAAATAGCAGCTGTAGAAATAGGAGCTGAGCTAACAATCCTCCTTGTTTTGCTTGTTAATTAGAAAATTAAAAACTATCAACACCGGAAGATCAATTTAAGCGACTGCATGATTTGATTAAGCCAATAGTTTTATGTACAGGTTGTGTTCCTTTAAAATATCTGAGGAATGTTAAAAGTAATCAATTTGAATGTCAGCGCTGGAAAACAAAATGTAGGGTTAAAGGATTATGTGCCTTGTTTTTCTTGTGAGAACAAGCCACGTAATCAGTTAATGCTGCCGTACTGCTAAAAGTGTTTTTATCAAATTTCAAAAACATCCCAAGCATATTTGAACTTAATTCTATGATGCCATTTTGTGCTATAATATGCTTTTCTATTGGCCACATGAAATAAAAGGTTTGGATTTTGGGTTAAAGTGCTTGGATTTTAATTTTGGTAGTGATTGAATTTTTATTTTCAAACATAGCATTTGTTCTTGCAGTTAATTCTTCAGTGGAATCTGCACCACGGTTCCGACTCGCATTTGAAACAATTTGGCATGACATTTGTGACGTTACTGACTTGTCCGAAAAGGTTGCTGGCCTGGTAATGAGTGACGTGTATCAAAGTGGTGTAATCAGGCAGGTGATTGGCACAAGGTCGTAGCGGGAGTCTATTAAATCGGAAAGGCAACGTCACCATCTGAGTTCAAATTAATTGTAATTTGATTAGCCGCACGGTCAACAAATCGAAAAGCGCTACACTATAGCATGGCATATGCCAGAATACGTCTTTGTTTTTAAACTGTTCATTAAACAATCTTTATTTATGCTGAACGATTGTGTGAAAGAACTAAATTATTTACTTCTATTTACAAAATAGATAAAATTTTGCAATGCCGATGTTGTTTGGGGAAAAAGGCTTGCAAAGTTTGATTTTCATTTTCAGTCATCACAAAAAATAGGAGAACAGTGGAGTCCAGTTCTCATTTAGGACTGGTTTGGTCAGTGCTAGTTTTCTTAACCCTCATGCACAGCTGTTTGAAAGTCTAATTTATTATGACAAAAGCCAAAATGGCCACCAAATTGGCCAAAAATAAATTGATTTACCATAAACTTGATAAGCTTTTGTTTGATCACCTTCATTTTTGTGGCAATACCCATATTTTGGCATGCAAGGAATCATTCTCTGCAACTTTTATCTCACCACGACTTTTTGTTTTCTCGATATTGCAGTTTTAGCTTAAAATTGGACTGCGAGGGCGCTTTCCCAAAAAAAACACAGCACATCAAAAGTTTTAAATTTTAACTGGTGGGCATAATCAGAATTGTGTATTCATCATTACCGAAGTTAGAGCTGTGTAACACTTGACATTTTCCTGTGGCATCAATTTAAAGTTTGAAAACACTCTCATTGGAATATATACAGGGGTCAACAAAACTTTCTTATGTGTGGGTTTCAATGGAGGGCATTTTTTATGACATTAAAAAGCCTACAGTTTTAAAACCGCAAACACCACGCAAGTCAAATTTTCAGTAAGTGTTCATAATAAAACTCTTCAACTTTTGAATGTTAAAAATCACCATTTTGAAAAGCGCCCTCAGAGCTCAATTTAGGCAAAAACGCCAGTTTCAAGAAAAACGAACGGCTATGTGATGATGAAATTGCAGAGAATTGATTCCTACTACCCCAAAACAAGGGTATTGCCACCAAAATTAAGCAAATTGAACAAAAAATAATTGAGTTATGGTCAAAAATCAAATTTTGCCGATTTGGCGTCCATTTTGGATTTTTCGATGGGGCACCCTGGTTTTCACACTTTTTCATTTTTTTTCTTTGAAAAGTGGGACAGGGTGATTAAAGTCATCAAATGAGACTTTGCAAGGTAATATATGTAATGAGCAAATCAAGGATACTGTAAGAATGTTGGCATTGTTTACAAAGAGAATAGAAGCACTATTTTGATTGGTTACTCATAGGGCTATCTCATGTTGTGTCCTGTAATGAGCCAATGAGCCAGATTATATTATAGGTGGTAGTGATGTACTCAAAGCTAACCTATTGAAGGAAAAAAAAATCAGCGATCCCAGAATAGTCTGTACAGCCAATATATTTGTGCACTGTTGGTGTATGTTTAGTCTGTGAGTGTTGCTAAATTGGTTTCATGAATAGAAGCCAACAAGAGTATAAGCCAGCTCTATCACAATTGAAACTCAACACTCAATCCAGTTCTTGTTATACCAAATGTACAAGCAGACAATTGTATTGGTCCACAGTATAGGAGGGAGTTTTGAAATATATTTTATATTTGAAATCTTAAAGGGGATTCCCAGGAAAGAAATGTATTCTAACAAACAGGAGTGAACCCTTGCTACATGCAATTTCGCTTCATTGAAATTACTTTGGATTTGTATAATTGGTGAGAACTGGCGGTTGGGAGAAAGTAATAATACTTTGACTGATAGCTGATAGCAGTGACATCACTGCCACCACTCATTGTGCATCTCGCAATAGACTTTTTGAAGATGTTGAAAAGCACCTGGTCAATAACTCACATACCATTGCCTTTTTGTGTATATTGTTATTGACTGATAGCTGATAGCAGTGACATCACTGCCACCACTCATTGTACATCTGGCAAGCTTTTGGAAGAATCTAAATTATCTAAAAAGTAATGAAAATTATTGTAGTGTGGATTTTTTCAGTATGTTGAAATATTTTCTTTGCTGGCTTCCAGTTTATGGTTGTACTGTAAGCTAACTGCTGCTATCTACTGCTGATAACACCTTGTACTTTATATTAAACATCTGTTGTTCCGAGTCAGTGGACGCTTTAGTTTTTAAAGAGCTTTGTGTTGAGGGATCATTTTGCAATTCAAATACGGCAAGGTGGTCTACATTGTGAGCATGGCGTTAACATGTGATATCCATTTGTCATACCACTGTGATCAAGACCACTTGTGTTTGTGTATTTGCATTAGTGTCTGATTTAGTAATGTTGATCATGTTTAGTATTGTTTTGTATTTATCAATACTTTTATGTGCAATGTAGATAATTGTCTTGTGGGTAGTGTGTATTGTATGTTTGCTTGTTGTGGGTGATGAGAAGGTGTCTGGGTATGAGGCGTGTTGTGTCATATAAATTATACAGTTTGTTCCGTGTATGAGGGTCCCAACACCCATTGTCTATTGTGTTCTCAGCTGAGTGCTGTTGCATATTTGTTTCAGCACTGATACACCAAATGGCCCTCCACAAGGTATCACGTTTATTCCGTTGACGTTGCTATGGTTAGATAGGAAACTCTATCATGGAGGACACTCAGTTTCTTTACATTGCATAAGTTTTCATGTCCCCTGGCGTGTTTTTTTGTAACCAGCCTGGGTGGTTCCAAGGGGGAGGCAAGTTGCCGGTATAATGCGGAAAATTGTACCTCTCGTTGATCGCGGCAAAAAAGTCCTTGTTTTCGCAGGCAAAAGGGCTTGATTAGCACAAAATGTCCATCTTTTCCATCCTGATTTTCACTCAAAATCTTTTCCCCCATTCTGCCCCCCTTTGGCTATGCCCACTGTTTCAGTGTTGAGAGGGGGAGGAGATGATGAAAACTCGCTTATCTTCAATTTCTCATTGGGTAGTAAGTCAACAAGTTCACAGGTTAGCAACAGGTCATTATCCCTCCACACCAAGTAAGTTTATGCAGACATCATTACTCAATTTTTTTCCTTTTCCACGGAAGCTCAAGACAAGTCATCCTGCTTATAATCTGCATCCCTGCAAGGTTGGTTACAGTGTGCTTTAGGCATGTCTTCTCAGTCGTCATCCACGTAATAAAGTGGAAGTGGCATTTTTTGCGTAGTTAAATTTTCACGCTTTGTTAGTTTAACTTTTATTCGCTCATTTTAAAATTTGCTTAACTTTTGGTTTCTTCATGCAAGCTGTATGCTATAATAATCAATCGTTTCATGGTAGTTTTGGGCTCGATTATTGACGTGCCAAAAGGGTGTGATGAAAAATTTTAAGTAGTTTTGCAAAAAATCTACTTTCACAGTAAGCCAGGATTTCAGGTGGGTGGTTAAGTATTCGCATATATCATGCCACGGTAGTCTGGTTGGGTTATTAGGAAATGGCTACACATAGCTGATCTTCACTCAGCGTTTAATTACTCAGACGACAAATCGCTTTCCCAACGCATGGTCTGGTTGCTCATTTAACGTGCTAAGCAGCCAGGTACCATGGGGATTTTTTGTGATACAAAAACTTCATACTGACAAGGTCCATATTCCAACATTCAGTTCAGTGGCATGTAAAAACATAGTTCAATTTATAAAAGCTAACTTTGTGTACAATGTGGTATACATGGCAATACCCAGGACTTACTATAAATAGAGCTTGATTCCTGAATAGTTAGGCATGAAGTTCATCGATCTTTCTCATGGAAATTTGATCATTTGTGATATAGAGTGTTACACTATTGTCAGTACAAAGTTCAACGGAAAATGTTGAATGTTCCACCCCATATTGTCATTAAAGGTGAGGAGTGACATGATCATGGTCCAATTGTATGATGTTTTCTCACTCTCAAGTAGAAGTATATCCCCCAAAACATCCAATTAACAAAAGTCTTGAGTTAATTGGTCCCAGATGTTTGGATAGTAAAAGCAAAATGTGCACCAAATTGGCCCATAGGACCAGCGTGTGTTTGTTGTTAAGTAATCAATCACCAATTTGGAGGTATATTTGTTCATAAATTAAAACGGAAACATTCCTGGCCTTTAAAATTTCACTGGCCGGTAATAGGAAAAATAGGAACTTCTGATACCAAAGTTTCCTTTTGAGGAGTAAAGGGGGGATGATGTTAATGTTGTCAGGGCACCCACCTTTAATGTGTATAGTGAAGAGTTTGGCGTTTTACAGGCCTTATTATATCTCTCTCTAACCATGATTCTTACACTAATTATAAAAGATAAAGCGTCTAATCCCTAACCATAACCTAAACCCTGAACTACAATCATGAAATGGATAACTATCATTTCACTAGGACTGGTTGCGTATTTACAAACCATCCGAAATTATGCCGAAAGTTAGGCATGGCATTTTCTTCCTTTAATTCGTGCTTGAGACAGGTGTAATATGCATCCCTAGGACTCAATTGACAAGGACACTTACCACAGATCATCACATGGATTCATCAATTTCAACCTGAACATGGAAAACTCAGAACCCCTTATTGCCATTCCTGTACAAACTCACCCTTAATGGGAACTTGAGCGAGACCATGATCATCAACCAAATTCTACGTGATAGCAAACCATTCTTTCATTTCACTTTAACCAAGGTTAACTTTCATTTGTGGCATGTCATCTGCCTTCCCACGTTCACTGATCCCAACATGTTATTGCGATATTGGCCTTGTTTTACTATTAAACAGCAAATTCCAGGCGTGTGCCAAAAGGTCAATCACCAATATATTCCTAGCGTTTATTCCTGTCGGTTAGCGGGAATGAAAGAAATCGTTAGAAGACTTTGGTAAGTATATTTTTTGCTTCAAAAAAGTTTTCCCACCATACCATTTCAGGGTTGGGTTGATTTCCCATTCTTCAGTGAAGAAGGTAGGAGTTCATGGGACTGGACAGTGTTGTGGGAGAGGAATAATAGCAAGGTGAAATAAGAAAATGGGGCGGGAGACCTACTGAGCTACATCATAAATGCAATCACAAAACAGGAAAAACTCTGATATCCACAATGTCCTTGGCACTTGTACCTAAATGAAGTAATTTCTTGTAAGTGGATACTAAGCCTAAAAAATCTTAGCATACAGCCTTGAGTGATTAAATAAGAAAACAGTCTATCAAGATGCAATATTGTAGCAAAAGGGTGAATTGCCACAAATGGATTTGATGACAATATTTCATAGTGTTTATAACATATGGCTATCAGAAGTAGATGGCAGATGAAAAATTTGCATTTCATGATTTGAACAAGTTTGATTCTGGTGTCTCATGGTTTTGCCTGTTTACAACGTCCCGGTACGTAACTCTCGTACTGTCGGGTAGGTACCCATGCCCGTTCGTAGGAATTGAAAACACCCCCCTTTTTCTTTTTTGGGTTTAAAAAAAAAACCCCTTTTTGGTGCAAAAATCGCGAATTTTTAGGGCGGCAAAAATATACCCCCTTTTTTCGCGTAATCATGAATGTTTTTTTAATTTACCACCCTTATCAAACAAGAACACGAACTATGGTAATACAGTCAACGAAACACAACTAACGAAATGAGCAAAATATATCAGTAGATAGGCATATGTCGTCAGCTGAAGAAAGATTTGATGATTGATACTTGATGGAATCCATTCCGAAAATCACGAACAAATATAACTTTATAATACGGGTTTTTCTGCGACGCGGGGTACTCCCCTTTCAGATTGCGAAACTTCCAAATGAAAAAAGTTGACACTTTTATTGTTCTGCGTATTGTCTATCGTGAATGAAGAGGGGATATGTAAAACCCCAAAACCAACCACAAATCTCTCCGCACAAGTGCAGGCGGAGATAAAGATAAAGAACCCATTTGCCGAAAACGGGAAAGCAACTGCCTCAACCCTGGTTGGGAATCTGATGCATGCAACAATGGCAATTGAAGCGGAGCAGAAGGACTTCCAAACCCAACCAGGTGGAAGCGAGAAAGGGCCTAAGAGAAGAAGGACACCTAGCGCTGACCCGCTAGCCCCAAAATTGGCCCAAAGAATGAAGTTAAAGGGGTATTGAATTAAAATAATGCATAAAGCAATGGGACTGGATGCAGGGAGAAGTATATTGTACATAAAATAAATGACTTCAATGACAACAGTCCCCAGCAAATCGGGGTACTAAGTCGCGCACATAGGACCTTCATGCTCAAACTGGTTGTATAAATATTATGTTATGATACCAGTAAAAATGGAGATTCTACAAACCATAGCTCCGTGACATGTTGAAATATAACAGTTGGTAAGATCCATGGTAAGGTGTACAATACCAGATCCCAAAATTACATGCACTGTGTATCTTTCAAGCTGGAAGTTATCGTAGACCTACAATAGGGCATGGTATTGTATGAACAAGTATAAGGATTCAATTAGTGCTTGCCAGGGTTGGGAGAAGCTCATCATGGTGAAACCCATCAGAGAAAGCAAGTATGCACCATGGGACCACAAGACAAAAGCAGGTCGAAAAAACTCAGAAGTGGCAAAATGTGCGCATTGGCCAAAAGACTTGGAGTGGCAATTGGTAATCAAAAGTCAAAGGTACCCAGTGTGCGTTGAAGAAGGGGCACATTAGCATATGAGCTTGTAACATTTATAAAGAGCATTAATCCTAGCATAATAGGAGCATTGGATATTGAGGCCCTAGTCGCTTGAATGAAAGCATTACATGTGCTACCGCGACAGAATACAATAGGCCAAAAACTTGTCCCGAATCGAAGCAGGCATAGGAAACTAAATGCATGCCAGTTCAAAATAAAACTTCACCCTAGAGGACGATTCCCATTTGAATGGTGGAAAAGGAAAAAGGCTCTGTAGCTGTACTCAGTACCAACAGCCGATGAGTCCACTAATAGGTGCTTAGGAAATAGGTCTGAATTGACCAAATTAGAAAAAAGCAAAAAAACAAATAGTCAATTCCAAGCAAAAAGCTGAAATCAAGCAACAAGTTTTCTTTCCAATATATCAAGAAAGCATAGGCTGGTTGTTAGAGAAAGTACAGCCTTCACTGGACACCTGTGTGTCTGCTATCATGGTTGAAATGAGGACAAAGGGACCACTATACCCAAGGTCCCTTGCATCCACGTGTCACGAAAATAGATTAAACCACATGCAAACACCAAGCAACTTCATAATTCCAACCATTCTGGGCCATAACCTATAAGGACCTCTATGACCTGGACCCCCACTCTTGAAGAGTACTGTGGGGACTATCTGAAGAGAACCATTAACATCAAAGTGGGAATGAAATGGGTGAAGTACATGGAAACAGTTGGCATTATGCTTAGGCCTAGCATGTTACCACAGACACACACCAAACTACCAAAGTGATGACCCTACACGAATAATTCCACAGCTATCCTCTATGACTACTTGCAGAGACCCAAAAAAAAAAAAGTTGGATCTTGAAGTGATGTATATGGGGCTCAGCTAGTTATAGGGAGATATCAATTGGTGGCTATCGTGATGGTATATTCGCTGGTTTTTTATTAATGGAAACGATAGCTGGTTGTAATTCAAAATTGATATCAGCTGTTATCAAAACAGTCACCAATCAATTTGCCAATAACCACCTCGTGGTTAGCAGTTAGAGTTAGTTATTTGCTTGTGTGCATGTTGTTATGAGTGGTACTTATGTTGGTTACTATGGGGAACTATGTGAGGAGCTCGATGGAAGTGAACTGAAGATGCAAGCTGTACGATGGTAAGAGTGTTAAGTGACCTGGCTAGTGGGGGCCGGTTAGCACTATGGATTAGTAATAGATGCTTATGAGGAAGGGTTACGAGTTAGAGATTAGAGGACAAAACAGGAGGGCCTCTGGATGACTGACTCTACAGAATTCTATGACCACCCTGTTGACTGTAAGAAGAAAGGGCACCTTATGAGTACAATGCTTGCAATGGGGCCAATAGCTCCATCAATGTCACACAAGTGATTCCTGTTTGCCTCATCTGGCTGTATGAGTGAGAATATCCAACTCAGACAAAAGGGGCAGTGACCAAGGTGGAGCGTACAAGACACAAGGCGGCGAGTGTTAGTATAGCACACTCAGATATGGAAACAAGATGAGGGGTGTAAATTGGAGCCTAAGCTGTGGTATCATATACATGATGGGACAAGATCAAACTTGGATAAAAAGATTGTAGATGGAGCCGTAGCACAGCATACCATACATAAGGAATAACCCAAATTCCTGGGAGAGAAAATATGGTGAAGGCCTAAAACGATGGCATATTAAAAGCTGAGAGCTCTACTCTAGGATGCAAAAAGGGAACATAGTTAAGTACACATATGAACAAGGTGATGAAATAGGCAGAACCTAATTTATGACGAAAATCTATACATGAGGGGAACGGAAAATCTGACTTGGACAGTTAAGTGAGAAGAAGAAAGAAGAAGATGTGGTTGTGTAGGGTTTGAGGCATCCGTACAAAAAAAATATGTGAAGGAAGATCTGAAATCAGATTGTGTCGGGAAAGGAAAAACAAAATACATAGGCGGAGCCATTACCATAGGCTAGAGTTGGTATCACGGTACTCACATAAAAATGTACAAAGCGATGGTGGGTTAGGGCTGCTAGTGTTTATCTTGTCGGTAGCAGGAATTAAAGAAATCTTAGAAGACTTTGTAAGTATATTTTTTCTCAAAAGTTTCCAACATACACATTTCAGGGTATTTATTCTATTATTCAGTGAAAGTAAGTAGGAGTTCATGGACTTGGAAGTGTTGTGGGGTTGCGGAATAGCATGAATAAGAAAATGGGGGGACCTACTGAGCTACATCATAAAGGCAATCACAAAACAGTGAAAACTCTGATATCCACAGGGACTTGGGCACTGGTACCGAAATGAAAGTAATTTCTGGTAAGTAGTATACTAAGCTAAAAATCTAGCATAAAGCCTTGAGTGGTTTAAATAAGAAAAACAGTCTATCACAGCAGAATGCAATATTTTAGCCAAAAGGTTTGAATTTGCCACAAATGATTGATGCAATTTTATAGTGGTTATAACATATGGCTATCAGAAGTAATTAGATAAAAATTTGCATTCATGATTTTGACACAAGTTTGATTCCTGGTGCCTCATTGGTTTGCCTGTTTACAAGTCCCGGTACCGTCACTCTCAAGTCGGGTACCATGCTCGTTCGTAGGAATTGCGAAAACACCCCCTTTTTGCGTTTTTGTGGGTTTTTAAAAAAAAACCCCCTGTTTGTTGCAAAATAAGCGAATTTTTAGCGGCAAAAATATACCCCCTTTTTCGCAAGAATATCAATGAATGATTTTTTTATTTCCACCCTTATCAACAAAAACACGAACTATGGTAAATACAGTCAAAGAAACAAAATAAAACGAAATGAGCAAAATATACGTATATAGGCCTATGTCGTCAGCTGAAGATTTGATTGTGCTTGATTTTTTTTTTTGGGGGGGGGGGGTAATTGTTGATGGAATCCCTTCCGAAATCACGAACAAAATTAAACTTTATTAATAAGGGTTTTTCTGCGACGCGGGTACGGGGTACTACCCCTTTCGATTTTGCGAACTTTCCAAATGAAAAAAGTACCTTTTTTTGATTTCTCGAAAAATAAAATTCGCGAAAAATTGATCGAGGGGAAAACGTCCCTTTTTTCGCGATCCTACGAACGAGCATGGGTACCAGACAGCAAGAAGAGTGCCGGTTAAAGGGTTAACAAGTGTTGTGAGATTACAAATTCATTAAGTGGTAGGGTTCTCCTTGATTATTCACAAGCAATTAGTCTCAAAAATGTTTCACTTTATTTTGCTGTACGAATTGAAGGAAAAATGTTTTTAGAAAACCAATTTGCTAATTTTTCTGAAAAAATGTGTGCTGCAAATGAATACACAAAAGCCGTTTGAGATCTATGTTGGCCCGGGATACATATTGGGTGTACACAGATTGACCTCTGATGACTCCATGTGACCTTATCTCTAAGCTGTAGTTTTTTAAAAGCCTAACTGTTCATTGTTCAACCCTTAAGTTTAAAATTTACCTGATTTTAAGTTATACAGTTTCTTTTTAGGTAGAATGGCCTTCACTCCAAAACCCCATCTGCAAAGTTCTGTGCCAAACTATTTCAATCTGTTTTGTTAGTGAGAGCAAAAAAAAAAAAATTTGTTCAACAAAATTACCAAAAACACAAATTTTGTATTAAAATTAATATTGGTCGACAAAATGGGAAACATTTCGATCATAACATCCCAAACTAAACATCATTTAGCCACTAAGATTTCACTAAGGTTCAAGGAGAAATAGTAGGCTTTCTTCAGATATCAAAATTTTGACCACTTCCTGTAAATCGGGGGGTTTATGGGTGAGGATATTAGCGATCGACCATGGACCTTTAAAATGAAAAGAAGCAAAAACAATTCATGGCGTCCCCCTACAACATGTTGAGAAGGTGATTGTTAATGATGTCAAGTGGATGGGTGGGTGGCTGGGCTGCTATGTGCAGGTGCGGTGGAAGGGTGGAAGAGAATTCGTTAATCCGGTGCATTCCTCGTAAAGGTGCAAATTCCGATTGTCTTTGGGACCCCTGAGTACCCAGAAGTAGTATCGATTTGATATCAAATGAAAGGCCGTATTTTTTCATTGTCGTCCCGAAATTTGAGCCTTCACATCATTCATTCCCAAGATAAAAACAACAAAAAACACTGTTTTAATGGTTAACCATAATAGTAGCACATGTATGGAATAGGGCTTTGCTATATGCAGTATTGTTTCTACCATAAAAACTCCAAGTTTGTTGCCCACGGTACTTGAATTGGGCATATGTGTAAGGCTAGGCTATCATATCAATGGAGTCGAATACAATAGAATAAATCGGGAAACAAGGACCTTAATGAGCAGCCAACTTGTTAGGAATGATAGAGAATTGATGAGGGTTGCTGCTGTATAAGGTTTGAATATAAGAGGCTCATTGCACATTTTCAATAAATAATCAGTCTACTGCTCCATCCCTAATGCCCTGAGTTAAATTCTATTTGGTAAGATGATAAGAGCATGTGATTAGGTCTGATATGGTTACTTTTCTGCCAGGTTGTAGTTATTAATGAGCTTCATTTGCCATTTTTTAGTTTGTTAAAATGGGGGGTTAATTTTTTTGTCGGTCTTAATTTTGCCTACGATTATTTTTGTACCCAATTAAAAACTTTTTTTGTTATTATGGCCAAAAATCGGAAATCCTAGATATTTCCAGGAATAAAAAGTTACATCTCTGATGACAACCAAGTTAGTAGAACTTGAGTTAGACCAAAAAAAAATCATTAATACTTTTTGTTTTCACCACAAAAACATGTTGTTATAAAGGTGCATTTCGGATTCAAGCCCCTTTCTTGTTTTATTCATTGTTCATAGATATCCTTGGAAAAGCTTATTCCACAACTTTTTAGATGATCCTGACTTTGCGTTTTGTTATGAGCAAAGCTCATTTCCCACGGTCCCATAGCACACTGTGACTGTAATTTCTGTCTGTTTACGGACAGAAAATACAAAATTGCGAATTACTAAGAGACACGGAGCGACCGAATTTGCAGTAAGATTTGGCACACATGGATACTAATGGTACGGTTCAGAAGAGATATTGAGATCTCAACTTTTTTTAGGGAAGTCGCGGGGGACGAGGCTGGGTCACGAAATGTCCTTTACTTATTTACACACATAATTCTTGTGAGAATGTCGGATAACTATAAAATGTAAAAAATCACTCATTAAACTATTAAGGTGGGTGTTTCTTCCTTGTCGCAGGATCTAAAGGAAAAAAAACTATAGGATTACTTCATTAGACAAGGTAATTTTTATGGTAATGTGCTCCCACATACTATCCTGTTTTCAACTCTTGATCAAAGACCTGCCTTTCTTACAGCATTCTGATTGGATCCAAAAATCAAATAAGTTACATATTGTGTGACCCAATTGCAGACACAGATAGTATTAATAGCGGTAAATACAAGCAGTTAGTACCTTTGAAATAATAATGTTGAAAGTATGCCATATGGGGATGTTGATCACAGTAGTGCTGTTAAAAGATCAAATTGGAGGAATACATGTTGTCCCAAGTAAGACGTGGGGGGGGGTAACAAAGGTCTAAGAAAAACTCATGTGTGTTTAAAGTTGAGACTGCTTTTATTTTCTATAATCAGAATGAAGAAGGAAGAAATGTTGCACTTTAAGTAAAAGCTAGCCGTGTTGCTATGGTTACTAAGTATAATTGGTTTGTCCTCAATGAAGTTCTCTCTCTCATCACATTAGATGAAGATTTTGGAAATGATGATGCGAATGTTAGCTATACAGTACTTGTGAAAGATTACAAGAAAGCTTCTATATCTGTGTAAAGCATACCAAGCTTTGTTACTGAAAGCTGTGCAGGTGTCATTCTGCATTTTTTTAAAAACAACTTTTATGATTTGACTAAGTCGCTGGGTTGGGTGATACTTATAAAATCAACTGCAACTGTCAGTGTAATTAGGAAAAAAGAACAAAACAGCTGGATTCAGCACAATGATGAATAAAGTCTTTGTGAAAGCGCTGACTCAGAGATTTCCCGATGAGGGTGCACTCTTTTTCAAAACAAATCATGTTTTTTGCAATTCCTTAATGCTTGTCCATTACTAATATGTATGAATAATAAGCTACAAATCGAAGTCCTTCATATGGAAAATCCCAATATTGTTATAAAATTCCGCTCCGCGAATTTCTTGTATACATGGTATATATGGGGGACGGTTAGACCGTGCATAAATGTTTACTGCATTAAAACGGAAAATCCGATTGCCATCTCTACTTTGGGAATTAAGAAGAATTTTAGGGGGTAACTATCTTTAGTTCTAGGATGACTATTTTTAAGTACTACAAAAAATAATTATATTTAAAATCTCTGAGTCAGCACTTTAATTGGAATATAGTAGGTAGGTATTCAGAATCAAATTAGTACAATTACTTGACAAGACAAATATTAGAAAACTAGAAGAACAATTCGTGTCAGTTTCAACCCTCTTGAAAAGTGCCAAATCTTTATTAGTACCTTTTATTTGTTTAATATTTCAAGTTATTGAGCTTACGTGATTACGAATATGGCCAAAGTCCATTTTAACACTTAATGGTGTTGTGCCACTATCTAAAATTGAAGGGGGGAAAGAAGCGGTTTTATCCACACGTGATGAGCGTGCTGGACCAGGAGCCAAAGGGTGATATGGCATACATTGCATTGCATGTAGCGAGGGTTAGACGGTGGCACGATTATTGGAACTGTAGGCAGGAAATTAGATGCCATTTCCAAAACTGTTTGAGTGTGAAACCGCCATTCATTATTAATCTCTCTAAATGCAGGAGTAGTTCATGTTTCAAACATTCTAACAGTGTCCAATGAATTGGACATGTATTTTAGAACGTAGTAAGTCGAGCATGATGTGCGTGATGTAACAGGTTAGTTTTATTGCCCTAAGGGCATGGGTTCGCATCCAGGTAAGCCTCAGGTAAGCTAGTTCATTGCATTACTGATGAAATAGTAATTTGCAGCTGCAAACAGTGGGTTGTATTTCTGTTTATGCTCTCATGTGTGAATAATAAGTCTTCCTGATAATAAGTCCAGCAGACTGGGATTAATTTGGGGTTATCTGAGGTCAAATTGAAGGTTGTTGTAGTGTCCTGTGAGTGTAGCATTTTACTTTGCAACTCTAAATAAACATTGCTTTCAGTTTGACTTATTGCTTCACTTGTTGGTCACCAAAAACATGGGGCTTCAAATCTGGCAAAAAAATGTTAAGAAATCGCATAGTGCATAGCTTTTTTTTAATCTAAAAAAATTAAGAAGCGAAGAAAGAAAGAAAAAAAAACTGTAGTGCTTAGGCTTGGGAAACGTAATAAGGCATTTTGGTATGGACCATGGCCAAAGGCGATGTAAAAATATTTTATATTTGTTATTCGGATACCTGATCGTCAAGGAAAAAGATTGAAAACCAAGTGTGTCTGTGTGGTGTGCGTGTGTGTGCATGTTAGTGGATGGCATGTTGGTGTGCAAGGCATGTTGTGAAATTAGAATGATCAAGTTGATGGAGTTGATCATTCTCTGCCTGGAACGGCAGGTGTTGAGTACC
>JAMKCH010008692.1:0-35213 GCA_023653785.1 Ophioderma brevispina
CCCTTTTCTGACATACTTTTCTGACACCCTAGGCTATGATGAATTCGGAAACCTTAACAGAATAAACCACATAAACCGTGCCGTGTGGTTTCTTCCGTTAAGGTTTCCGAATTCATAGGGTGTCAGAAAAGGGTGTCACCTTATGGAAACACCCTTCTATAGGGTGTTTCCATAAGAAGGGCAAGGGCCTTGGATGAGGCAGGGTTTCAATTTTTTGTTAAAGCAATAATAGCACATTTTTGAAGAGCACCAGGCCAGGTGTTGGTAATTGTCTAAAACGAATGACAATGCTAAAAAATGCATATTTGTCATAAAAGAAGCGATTTGTAATTAGAATAAGGACCCAGTTTAATGGCAGTGCTGGAAACACCATGTAAAAATATAGTGTCACCTCACGAAAATGACCTGACCTAACCTTACCCTCCTGAACCGACGGAACAACTAACATGACTAATAGATGAGCGTAGCCTCCCCGTAGGCATGTTTATGGTGCGACCTCTCGGCTTTTCCATATTAGAAGGATGTTTTCAGCAGCCATTGAATTATTATCGGAGATCTCTGATATTAATAGGGCCCTTGCACGGAAAGTAAATTATATTGAATGGACTTTTGTTTGCCCTCCAGATCATCCAAGGATGCGAAGAATACAATGCATGCACCTGGTTCACCTGAACATTTCAGCTATTTCTACAGGTGATTCCTTTGTATTCTCTGCATGCTTGGGTTGTTCTAGAGGCAGGTCTGGCCAAGATAACTTATTGACCTTGCCGTGCAAGCGCCCTATAATTATAATTACAAAATCATAAAATGCCATATTTTGAGACATTTATCGAGCTCTACCATTCCCAGGTATAGTTTACTAGCCACGAATTACCAAAGCAACTGTGCAAAAATCTCAAAATATTGGGAAAATTGGGGGCACTCTTCAAAAAATGTGGTTATAGCTTAAACTAATGACTTACAGCTTGAAGGTACCCCACCCAACAACATGCAGTCGCTGCCAGAATTTCTGAGGCAAGATTGGGGTATGCGCAGCGTGATGTGTGCTAACCTGGAAGCACAAATAAGTTCTCGACAAGCGGCACGCGATTTCAGGGTTCGGTTTAGAACATAAAATTTACATGCACAACCCCTGATTTTTCCTCAAAATGGGCTGAAAAATACAAAATTTTACATGCACAGGGAAAATTCTGCATGCACAGAGTCAAAGTTACATGGATTTATGCATGTAAAATCCCTTAAATTGAGCCCTGCGTGATTTGTAATCGATCAAGAGGTGTGCGCCTATACCACACTTTAATTTGCATAATACGTTGTGTACGTTTGGCTTGCCTGAGAAATTCTTATAGCGACTATACATTTTTCTCTGTTTCATCACCAACATACTTTATTTACTTGTAAGATTTCATTTGAATCTGACGTACCGTAAAGATCGGAGCAGTAATTATGTCTACTATTAGCCCAACATATAGTCCAGACTAGAGTAAATTAAGTCACATGCAAGCCCTCATTTAAAACATGGCATCAGTCACTTTAAAAAGAAAAGGGCGTGCAAAATAGCAACTTCCAATTGAAAGGTATGAATATGGTTATACCCCGGGGTTATACTTATAGGCTATAATAATAATAATAATACCCGACATTTGTAAAGCGCCTTTTCCTAAGGATTCAAAGCGCTGTTGCCTATTATTATTACGCTGCCGTCAGAAAATCGTCACAATCATTTCGCTTCATCTAGGCCGGCAGCTGGCCAAGCGCACAATCCTATCAGCACTTAGATTGTAATATTCCCCATAACAGCTACCCGAATATCGCTTGGGTCGACGAAGCAAGTGAGGTAAAGTGCCTTGCCCAAGTGCACAACACATTGGCACCAGCGGGGCTCGAACCCACAACCTTTGGATCATGAGTCGGCAGTTATATCCACTGGACCACATGTGAGATAGCAGTTATATGTGATGCGATCAAGCAAAATGAGTCTGAAGTCGGTCAGATTCTATTTTTACTTTTTCATGCAGCTGTATGCATCATTTAAAAAGCTAAATTTTGCTGAAATCCCCATTGAAATTGACCAATTACTTCCAAAGATATGATCAGTTGAAGGGTGGCCAAAACAATAGGAAACAAAAGACATTTTCTCCTTTGTTTGGCTATATCTCAAAATCAATATTTGCGACTTCCGACTCATTTTGCTTGATCACATCACATATTTCCACAATAAAAACATGATTTTCGGAGGTCGGAGAGAAATAGATAATGTCTTATATAAATCAAGGCATTACGTGTTGTAGTAAGTGTCTTGTGTTCCTTATTAGGTTGCTTTTTGGTCCTATAACTTGTGGGGTATATTAGTTTAGTATACTAAACTTGTTATGAACATGCCAAATCTGATTTTTGACAATTTTTTTTCGATTTTCTGGTTGAGCAAATCACTAATAGTGCTTTTAATTCAAATTCATACAACTTTTTCAACGTTTTTAAAACAAAAATCGAAACTTTTGTCAATAAAAGAAACATAATAAGGGTAGCTATTGAAATTGCCCTGATTGGTCTACAATCATCTTACTGTACCCTTCACAAATATGGATAGTTCCTCTTTGCTTGCCCTTTCCTTTTTAAAAGAAATTTCTGAGCGCGGTGTCAAGCATGTTTAAACATCCGTTGATTCAATACACTCATATAACGATTTAAAGAAAACTGTTAACCAGCAAGCCTCTAGAAAACATTTCCTTCAATTTCCGCTCATCGCCTTGTATTTCTACTTTATTGAACATATCTTTTTCTAAATACACTTTCAGGTTTCATAAGGCCTATCTTATTGAGTATATATCGTTATGACGTAACACACATCTATCCATAAACTATCACACATTTTAGAGAATACAAAGAGCACGTCCTCGTCTGTTATTAATACAAAAAAATCAGAAATAACCCTTACAGTGGAGTTGATTCTTCAGCTTCAACAGTTTTGGAATAAGAAGATTTTCCTTGACAACATATACAAATTTCAGCAAGATTTTGTCTTTACGTGTTAAACCATTGGCGATGTGTAAATTTGGGATTTCTATAGCCACCCTCCCCTGTCGCCAGGTTCATGTTTGTTGCATTACCGTCGTGTTTTTGGTGTATACCGCTCACGACGGCAAGCAAGTGTGATTACTGTGATTGCTTGGTATTTCTAGTCTTTTGAACATTAGGCCCCATAAAAAAAATATTTTTGATTCACGTCCGGAGACTTTTCTAAATTTGATGAGGGAGGACCTTTTTTTTTGACCTCGATTGAACTATACAATTCGTGACACGTAATCGGGGTTTTATTATAGTGCGGGAAATTCAAACCTTGCAGTGTATATAGCATGCCATGTCCCCTGCTATTTATTTAGACCGGTTGCTGGGGAAATAATTCCTATTACATAGCACTTCTACTGCAAATATTACCAAGACTGCATTCCAATAGTTTGTACTATAAGAAAATATGATAAAATATTACAATATCATGTAGATTTTCTCAATACGTTCACTTATTTGCTTCGATTTCACCCTGAAAAACCAGGAGAGCACCCGGGGCATTGAATGGCTGGGGGTGCAGTGGGCATAATCAAACAGGGCAGGCAGTTCCCCCCTGTGGGGCAGAGCCAAAAAATATCCATTTTGTGGCGGGACGGAATTTGATAGCACTTTTTCATTGTGGCATCTCCCTAGTTGTGTTTTAATGATTCCTAATTAATGTCTGTGAGAACAAGAAAGTTATTTACACTTAATATACAACCCAAAAGAAAGCAAAGGATGTGTGTAGCGTGTTCCCATGGCAATGCAAATTTATATGAGTGGTGGGACGTGAACGATAGCTAAACCTAATTGTTAAACCAAACGTGGGTATTAATTTTTATCAAAAGTACAAGGATTTGATTAAATTTTTAACCCCCCACACCCCTGACCCCCCCGACCCCGTACTCCGACCATGGTCTTCCCACCCCCCCATCGAACTTGGGTTTACTGCGCAAAGTTGATACAATGTAATGAATTTAAATTAAAACAGTGAAGGTGCTTCAGTTGCTTGTAAAACAAGAACGAAAAATGTTTCTAGGTTAAAATTTTGTGTAGAATCAATTTTGTGTAGAAGTCAAAAATGGCAAATGTCGGATGGTCAGAGATATCACATTTGGGGGGTATTGGCCATGCGGTCCTAGAAACCATGTATTTTTGCTGATAATTTGTGAACTATATGTTTTTCTTTTGCCGCTTTGATAAATGAAACGTCCTTCCTCTCACTAAAGCCATTTTGCCCCCCTCCCCAGCACCGCCCTCCCTTGCACCGAAGTTTTACTGTGGTGTTTTTTGTGTTTTTTCTTAGTATGTTCTTTTGTGGGAATGTGCTTGGAAATAATCCATTAACTTTTCAACAATGTCACCCTTTTAGTTTTTTTTCCGCGGGTTCTCGATTTAACGCCAAATTTTAGGTGAAATTTGGAGTTCCGCAAACTTGATTAAAAAAAAATTTCTCAATTTTAGACGGTTGGAAAAAAAGTTAATACCCCCATAACTATGTAGGACTTGCTTTGGGCCATTAATAGATTTCAATTTCAAGCCTACCAGCTCCTTTAGTTTTCTCGTAGTTCCAATTTTATTGAACAACAATATTTTTTCACGCATGGAAAAAATCAAGGG
Source organism: Ophioderma brevispina (assembly GCA_023653785.1). Taxonomy (NCBI): domain Eukaryota; kingdom Metazoa; phylum Echinodermata; class Ophiuroidea; order Amphilepidida; family Ophiodermatidae; genus Ophioderma; species Ophioderma brevispina. The sequence continues at coordinate 4,669 of JAMKCH010008692.1, forward strand.
GTAGGGAAACAGTTTGGAGTTTTGGATTATTCCTATACTTGAAAATAAAACAAGTTAGAATCATTTGAAGCTTCTTAATCTGGCATTAAACATGGACAGTAAATAAAACTCAATTAGACCCTTCCTTTCCAGAGATGTGATTGTGTATTAAAGCAAAATTTTTGTTCAAAAAAGTGCTAAATTTGAATTGTCATTGCAGGGACATGTCAAAATTTGATTGGTTCTGGTGTGCAAAATGATGAAATGATTGATTTTCTAACCAATTACTACTTGCATCAATAAAGTTGCTACCTTTACACTGATATATAACATTATAAAAGGGTCATATGTATATTGAGACTCTGTAAGTATTCAAAGTTGGGAGGTGAAAATTTTTGTCCAACCGAAAAGGCGATTTTCGGACAAAATTGGCCACAAATCATATTTTGTAGCACAATGCCTTCGTGAGAGGTACAGGGTTTTGGATTTTAAAAACAAAAATTCATAATCTCACGAACAATTTTACCTAGATAGAAAAGACCATATCTTAAAATTTCAACATGGTTATGTTTGCTCAGGAAAAAGAAATGAATGTTTCACACGTTGCACTCCTAAAACCTTCAGTAATTCTGACACACAGTCATAGATAGTCCAAATATCCTACTATTAACATGAAAAAGAATTGAAAAAAGAGAATCCCCACAATTTCACAGCAGGTTGTTAAAAAAAATTTGGTCCGATGTGGTGGGACGAATCCGGAATGTTGTGGGACGGAATTTTGTCCGCATTAGGCCCTGCACACTGATTTTTAGTGTCTTGTGGAGATTTTAAAATTTACGACGAGTGAGAATTCATTATTTTCATTATCATATTTTGTTCAATCATTATGACTTTAAATTGGACAAAAACAGCTAGTTTCAGCGATTTGCATAGAAAAAGAAAAAGGCAACAGCTTCCGTTAATTTGTCCTACATTTCTACTAAGACTTAAATGCAGCGAAGGACATCTATTCGAAAGAAATTGCAAGAGACTGCAGGGGCCGACCGCCGATTGTTTTAGCCATCCCCCATCCACAACCCCCCAACCCCCACCTACCAAACACCTCTTCCCTAATTACCATCTCGGGGGGGGGGGGGGGGAGACAAAACTTACCACAGCAATATCTGTATTTACCAATGGCCAAATCATTCAGCTTAACAATTGTTGATTTTTTTGTGTCCTGTCCCCACCAAATGAAATCATGAGTTCCACATACCTCAAACCCCCCTCCCCCCACAAAAAATGTTTCCTCAGTTTGCACTAAATATCCACCAACAATTTAGGTTGAGACCAGAACAGGTGATACAGAGGCTAATTATACCATTGTTGAGGACACAGTTATTTCGTGGATCACAGGACCAAAAAGCTACAAAAACAAGCACTTTTAAAGAGGGGAAATTTGGTTGTACTATGGTCTGGACATGTAAGCTTGGAATTATGATCCTCTATTCTTGAATATCTGTCAACAGAGTGGTAATCTGTATGTTGAATAAAACTGATTTACTGTTTTTGATTCGAATGAAACCTTGGACTCCATTTGAGTCACATTAAACTATAGATAGAGGCCCTATTTTCCCCAAGTGTGGGCAGTTAAACTTATACAGATATGCATATTAGGCCCCTATACCAGAATATGAATATCAAATATTCATCATGTCGACTGGAGTGGAGAAACTAAGTAGTTAAAAATTTCTATACCGACTATGTTAATTTATCAATTTTGCAGGAGTCTGCCACCTGAGAAACTAATTAATAATTCAACTTGATTTGGATTATAATTATAATAGCTGACAGATGTCCTTCACCCTGACTTCCAGTCTGGGAGGATACCCACCTGCAATCACTATAAATTGAGCCTGAACGTAGGGAATGTTGGGGGGGGCCCCACAGTGACCTGTCAATGATTGTTGATTTGAGTCCCATATGGAGTAGAGTGAGGAGGAAGAAAACTGAAGGAAATCTAGTTATTACAAATAATGCCATTTGATTACAAAAATAAGGAATTATTTAACCCGGCAGCCAAATCCGACCCGGCCGGCAACAAGAAAACTAAAAAATCAAGTGTGCAGGCCCTTACGATGGTTATTGTATAAGTGTCAAAACGTGGACAAAACTGGTCTGGATGAAACTTTAAAGTGAAAGAATGTACTAGATTACAAGTTCACCCCAAGGAAAAGGTATTATTACTTTTAAAAAATCTGTTACCATGGTTACCAATTATATTTGAATTTTGAAAATTTTCTTTAATTTTGACAGGGACTACAAATTACAAATGGTTGAAACTGGTAGTTTTATGTGTTATCTAATATCCTACTCTACTATTTATGGGTTATTAGGGTTATTATACAGTATTATAAAGGTTCACACAAAGCATTATTTAACTAAACCAATAAGTCTCTCAAACTGCCTCAGAAGCAGTTGTTTTAGACTAATAATATGACCCAATTTTGAGTGCTAACTCCACAATATTACAAAGTAATTGTTTTAAGCCCTACATGCAATTAATTATAATCAAGGCCTAAATACAAGCATTGATTTAATAATCAAGTTCACTTTAACACTGTGAAATGCAGTTTCAAATCACCAATATAATTAGAACACTTATTTTTTTCTAGGCATGATATCCTTTAATCTTTGTTTCATTGAAGTTTTTAGAGTGGATTTGCCTTATTAAGGTCTGACTCAGAGATTTTGAAATATTTTTTTGTGTAATAATGAAATATAGTCAACTAGATCTAAAGATAGTAACCTAAAATGTACAATTCTGAAATTTGAGATGAATCAGATTTTTCGTTTTGGTGCAGTAATGTGTAGTATTACTTCCCATAGGATACTGTGTATAACAAAAATTCTGGATCCGGAATTTTTTAACAAAGTTGTGATTTTCTATATGAAGGAATTCGATTTAAGCTTAGCAATTTCACACAGTGATTAGTATATGGACAAGCATTATGTACATGCAAAAAACACTGATATTTTTGGAATTTGAGGGCGCCCTCCTCAGGAAATCTCTGAGTCGGCCTTTAATGTTCCACATTGCTCCGGTAACATGCATGAAGTAATCATTGACCTCTTGTCCCAACTGGAATGAGAGGTGGAATCTTTCCAAGAACATACTGAGGGTCATACTTGCATTCCCCTGGTTCCCTTGGCCACTTCCAGTACCCCCAGACTTGGCCTTAACATTGAGCTACATTGGTTATGGGTACCTATCATCTCAACCACCACCCCTGGAAACACTTCATTGTCATAAAATACATGGACCAATCCCCTGTACCCCAGTCAATTTCTGAGACACTGAAGAAGTTACTGATGTTCCAGGCATATCTTGATCACATTGTGGGTCTACATCATCACCATACGATAGAGTGCTCAAAGATTGTGTACAAGTTTTTCAATCAAGGTGATTCTAGGTTTTTAAATGATTTAGGGCCAGAGTGAATAAAGTTTCATTCACTTAAAAATCTGAGATAGTTTGAATAACATAAAAAAATTATAACTCCTGATAACTGCAAAATTCAGGCCCTCCATGTGTTATTCCGTCCCACCACAATTGCTTCCATCCCACCACAAATTGAGGAACTCAAAACAATAAAAAACCATCACAAAATCAATATAATGTATTAAAACCATGATTTCTTTGTTTAGAAATATTAGTTGCCCTAATATTTGATGGTCTGACATGTTTTGCTGAAATTTATATTTTTTGTTTGTTCGTGAACTTAAAAAAACCCTCACAAAATGTGGTGGGATGGAATTATTTTATTATTTTTCGTATTTTTTAATTTCTAGAACACAAGGTCACATATTTTTGGTATCAAAATTATCTTATGAGTGTCCTCTAAATATCAAAAACCATTTTGTTGTTACCTCTTATAGGGGTGGTGTTATAAAATGGATGTTTAAGATCATTTTGTCCTAACTCTTAGTTGATGCACCTGATCCCACTGAGCTTTTGACACCCAATTTGTCAAAATCGGCAAAAAAAATAGAAGGGGCCGCCCCCAAAAATCCAAATTTGGGGGGGGGGGGGGGGTATGTGTAAAGGGTTTATGAACATGATAATCGGCAGTACGGATTACACCCCCCCCCCCCCCCCACCCCCCCCCCCCCCCCCTTACCACATTTTAGCAATGTTAGGGTTAGCTTGTTAATTTTTTGTGTTTGAGGTCAAGGAATCCATTTGGATGAATTTCGTCAGATTTCGATTTTCGTTTTCATAAAATTAGCCATTACGTAAAATTGAAGCACAAGGGCGCTTTGCATGGCCACGCCCTAACCCTACCCATTTTGGAGATATTTTTCTGTGTAGAATTGAAGAGAACCGTATTGAAGTATATTCTGAAATTTACAGCACATAGCTCTTCCTTTTCGTTTGGTCCACAGTGCCAATTGTATAATTTGGCAATGTCTTGAAAAACATAGGGTGAAAAAGTTCGTTGACCTACCACAAACCTATGGCAACAAAAATGCGTAATGATGTATTCCCATTAACTGGCTGCCACAGCGGAAAACCGTTCAGTTAAAGAGCTCAAATTTCTGCAGTAGGGGTAGGTACTATAAATTATGAGCTTAGGATAAGTTTTCAATATTGCAATAAGAGAAAGCGATTGTACCTTTTTAATGGAAAAAGACGCCCTCATAGCTGAATTTAACCAAAAATTGGCATTGTTACGAACGCGGTAGCTCGGACACTGAATGGAACATTACAAATGAATTCTTTGACCTCAAATACATTGTTTAGATACCCCCAAAATGGCTAATCTAAAATGTTCTATATAATTACAGTAATTGACAATTTCTCATTTTCAGACCTAGTCAGACCCCCCCCCCCTTAAATCACGTTTTGGGTGGCACCTTCTCATTTTGACCGATTTTGACAAATTTGGTGTCAAATGCTCAGGGGATAAAGCTGCATCAAAATAAAGTAGGACAAAGAAAACATGACTGAACATATCATCATTTTTCTCCCCCTGTTATAGCCCCACCTCTACTCTTATATGATTTTATATATAGCATTTTTGCAATTCCGTCCCCCACCACATAGAGCGATGGCGCCCAGTGTTCATCTTTAATTGTTTATATCTCCCCAACGACGCTATTTTTTACGGAAAAAAAGTTTTGATTCATGAACTTCAATTATTACTCTACTCAAACCATGACAATATTCACTCCTACAAGCAATTTGAAATTTCACCTTTGATGATGACTATTTTTGGCTCTGACCCTGTAGGGAATCTTTCCCCCCTCTTGCCCCCCTGAAAAATTAATGATTTTCTGCACACATGCCAATATACATTGAAAACAACATATGCCTATACTATAGTAACAAATTCTAATATTTGCTAAGGGGCGGATTTAGCACAGCTAGGGCGCATTGTAGATGTATAAGAATGGTCTTTTTACGCACGGGGTGCTGAAAAATGATGCTACAGCACTGGCACTGACGCCTTACCGAACACCGAACCTACGACGCTATAGTAAGTTGGACCCCCCCTTCAGAATTTTGATCCGACTGGGAAAATTTTTCTCTATTGAGAAATCCTGGATCCGCCCCTGATGCTTGCCCCCCTGAAAATGTGTCCCACCGGAAAAAAAAACTGGTTACGCCACTGATGGGGTGTAATGGTGTTTAGTATTTTACAATATCTTAAATTAAGCTTTGTTTCCAATAGCCTTTTCATAGGAAGAATGTTTACCTCATGGCAAAATGACTCAACAAATCTTAAAATTCAACATGTGAAAATACCTGAAAAATCACTAAATTTAGTAAAAATATGATAATTTATTCAATTTGGCAACACTATTTTTGAAAAATCATGTGACCAGGTTTTAAATTTGAATCCTCTACGGTGTCGGGAAAGGGTCGAAACACCTAATTTTGCGTATTTCCACATTTTTCCAAGGATTGTAAACAGGCTGGCAACCCAAAAGACTGACTCACGCGCAACAACCAGACTACAAAAATCCTTTCAATAAAGAGTGTGGGTACTTGCCTGGGATACTTATCTGCTTCAATATGAAATATCTATACCTTTGTTGTGGTATATTTTTCCCACTTGTGTAATTAATAAAATGCGACTTTGGCTAAAAGTCGGGAGAAAAAAGTCGGGAGAAAAGTAAAAAGTCGGGAGAAAAGTGACCTTAGAAACTATCATTTTTCCACTGTTTCATAATGATAAACTTGATAAAACTTTGGTCACAGAGTGATTGATTGCTTAGGAAATGTTTCTTGGTCAAAATGATGATAAGAATTCACTCTTGAAAAAAAAAAAAAAAAAAAAACTCTTTGTCAATGTACGTTCAGGTTTTCGCTAGGCCTATCTTATTGAGTACATATCAGTGGCGTAACCAGACCTTAGCAAATGGGGGGGCTGAAGGGGTGCCAAGGCTTTTTTTGAGGGGGCAAATTTGGTACGCCACTGGTACATATCCATATGACGTAAAATTACACATCATTTCATAAGCTATCACACATGTACATTTTAGAGGATATAATGGCACAAATATTTTCTGCAACACTGATATTTCAAAAGTAGGTAAAAACCCAGTGAATCGAGCGGGTAGCCCGTCGGCTACCCACGCCCAAAAACAACTACTCTCCATAAATAGACACATATTTTAACACTGAGTGTTCCAACAACTTTTTTCCTGGATTAACTAGCTATAGGTATAATGCCTTTATTTTGAATGCCTTTGGGCAGCTTTTGAGGTTTTGTGAGTGTCATCTGCAAATGATCCAGGGCATAGAGAACATTTGCCATAATTATACCCTTTGAACCAACCGGTACGTGTATCATGTGCTTTATTTAATAAACATAATATAAAGTAGGTGCAAAGGTTGTAATGTAATAATGCCAAACATTTATTATGGAAAACATGCATGAACCACCTCATTTGATATGCCTTTTGGGTAGGTGTTGTCTGACAGTGATCAAGGGCATATAATGAAAACATTCATACTGGAAAACATCCATGTGTGAACTCTTTTATGTACCGTACATGTATACACAACTGTCTTCCACAATTAACCATGAAAAAAAAAGTGGAAAATGGATTTCTCTATACTCTAGTAACAAAGAATACTATCGTACATTTTCAGTACAATAAACAATATTTGCAATTTGCACCATACTTAATATTTGGATTGCTTGAGGTTAACAGAATATATCGGCATCTCGCCTGAGCATAGATCAAATATCACCCGAGTCGAAGATGAGCCTGAATCATGGCGAGGGCGGTGTTTTCTGTTATAAAACAAAAAAAAAAGCCATCTAGTATTATTATGCAAGAAACTGACCTGACAAAAACCAGTTTTAAAATGGCTTCAAAACTAATAAAATGCCAGTATTTACTTGACAAGTTAGATGACAGTACCCAATATTTTTGCATATTGTGCAGTGTTGGACGGTACGTGCTAGTGGCACGGTGGTATTATGGCAACTCAAAGAAGCATCTGATTTGATAAATTTTGAATATTCAGACTTATATTGGCAATATTGAAATTGATATACACCCATATTAGGTTGAAAAACATAGAAAATATAAGATGTTTGACCTTTAACTTTGAAAAGGATTACTTTGAGAGTTTCTTAGATTTTATGCAACTAATGCCAATGTTGACAATTGCCTGCCAATATTCGTCTCAGTCAGATTAGGTCATTATTTACAACATGTATACTGCTGTGTTTTTAATGCGCAGACAAAAGAAGACTGAACAAGACACGATGACAAGCAAAGCAGACTTAAATGCAGCATCAGCACATTCCAGCACCATCAATGTCAAGGCACATCAGAATAAAGTGGCACCCAATGGTGTGGTTGTCAAACAACAAATGCAGCTCTTAGGAAAGAGGCCCAGGAAACGCAGAGCATCCGTATCCAGCTCAGTCAACTTAGAAATTGAGGTGAACTGACTTCTTTTTTGTGTCTGGAAGCAGGGGCGGCACCAGGGGTGGTGGGGAAATCTCATAATTTTAGGAAAAACAGGGGTTTTTGCGGAAAAATTAGGATTTTTAACCAAAAATGAGTTCATTTTGTACTGTTTTCCGCCCCCTATGATGTTTCGCCCCTCCTATAGATTTTACCCTGGCGCCGCCCATGTCTGGAAGGGGGTGTTTTGTTACACTAGATTTGTAATATTGTGTCGCACTAGCTTAGAAAGGAATATTCAGCAAAAAGTGATATTTAGAGCCAGTGAGTTATATTGTTGTGTTAGTGCAAATAAGGTCGTACGTGCGATAGCTGCCATGTAATACTTGTGTGCTTCCTTGTATTAGGATGACTTTTAATTTTTTTTCCCTTGAATCAGGGGCTCTTGAAATGGTTCTTTATATGCGAGTGTGTTGCGTGAAGAACCATTTCAAGAGCCACTGACCAAAGATTGTCATAATCGTATTTTGACCGGAATTTATGGCAAATGGCGCATTGCACTCACAACCTTGCATTCAGATGACAGTGTTAGTCATGGCTACATGTAGAGGCTTTTTGCACCAAATTATGTAACAGTTGTTTGCATTTGTTTGTGAAATAGTCTATCTGGAATATAGGAGGGGGCCAATTTCTGTGCAGTTTTGCTACTTGGTTGCTGGCTGCCATGTGGCTGGCCATGTAATGTCATCCCCTAGATACATTTGCAAGGATTCTGGTGGATTTCAGAAGTATCGGGTATGGTGTATGGGCAGTTGTAATCTCATTTAGCTTTTGTGATTTTTAATTTGGTATGCTTCAGAACAATAGGCCATGAATTGGAGAGTTTATTACACTGCAAAATGAAAGTGTCTCCTTTTGGACACACTACGTTTTTGAAGCACCTCTCACAATTAACCCTAACCCATTCAAATGGCAACTAGCAGCAATTGCGATCTTTTCACTGCTGATTTTACCCCTGGGAGATCAAAAAGTTGAGACTGCTGCTAACTGCCAGTTGGACACTTACTCCATGGGAGACTCATTGCTGATAAATGCTGGAGAGTATGTAACCCTTTTCGAGAAGCAATATCGATTACTGCTGGTCCAGAATTTACCCTAACAAGATCATGGAAAAGGGATTGCTGATTACTGCCAGTGAGACATTTTCCCCTTGGGAGAGACAACTGCCGATTGCTCTGGTCGGGACCTTTACCTCTCATGAGATTGCAAAATTGATTGCTGATAATACTGTCCTTGGGAGATCCATTGCTGATGCCTGCCGGTCTGGTATTAATGGTTTTTCTGCCAAATTCTCATTAGAGGTTAATATCCACCGGCAATAAGATGCATGTGTGCTAATTATTGCTGGTGAGATGCGGGGCCATAGGCAGGATTTATTTTAGGGGGGGGCAGGACTTCGAAAAAGTGGACCTTTTTTGGTAAAAGTGGACCTAACCCCCATAAAAATGTTCCTTTTTTTGGACTCTTTGAACATTTTATCACCAAAAAGTGGACTTTTTCTAATTTTTCTCATTCTAAATTTTTGACTTTTTTTTATCACAAAATTCAGCAAAACGTAGACCATGCCTCTTTTGTGGAATTTGTATCCTCAAAAATCTCCTCCTGTCCCTTTAAAGGGACCACTAGTAGAACCTCGCAAAGGAGACAGCAAAGGAGACATCCCACAACTCTCCATGGGTACAAAGCTGCAGCGATGTTAGCTGTTGCACAGGCTCCATTGAGCATCAGAGAAAAGTATTCAAGAGTGCCATTGAGAATGTAAATCAGAAATGTTTCAGTTCACAAAAAGGAATTGATCCAGAAATAATAACTCTTACTCTAATTATCACAAAACTATACAGTACCAGGATAGATATGACAAAGGGCAAAAGAGTCAAAATTAACTCCCTAGCCCAGATGTTTAACTCCCAAGAAAAGGTGACAAACAGTGCACCAGTATTCTTGGAGACTTGGAAACTTAAGTCCAGAATCTCTATTTTCAACATCCGTCAATGGCCAAATTTTTGATCAAGATTATGTATAAGTACGTTACATACTTTAGATTTTTGAAACTTCTGTTCAAGTTGGTAAGCTTGTAGATGAAGTCCAGAATTCTTAAAATGTTGGGGCATCAAAAACAAAATTGATGTAAAATTTATGCCAAATTCTGAAGATAGCTCAGAGTTGGTGGTATTAGATGGCTAAGCGATGGTCATGAACCTCCTACCCAAGTGTGTTTGTGTCAATGTACTTTTTCCAAAGTATTTGATGATCCAATTAGTTAATGTATATTTGTGAAACAATAACAAGGTTGGTGAAAACACATGTCAGTTTAAATGATTAAGATTATTCTTGGCATTTACCCTGTTTAGGAAATTAGGAGTAGTGAGCTTCTAATTTTTGTATATAAAATGCAAAGAGTTTCCAGTTAATATAAAACTCTGCTAGCGAGCACAGCTAGCACAGACATACTGGTTAACACTGAGCAATACCCCTTACATCATGGAATCACATACAAATAAAGTACATGATGCCAGTGGGTCACCTATAATGCGCCGAGTTAGTAGATATAAATATGACTTACATCATGAGGATCAACTACTTGCATCTTTGGAAAAGGAAACTGCATCGGAGGAGGCATTACTGGTAGGTTAAGTACAACTGGATCATGGCATATTGCATAGCCATGCAAAGTTGCAAAGTAAAAATAATCAAAAAAAATAAAAAAATTAAAAAAATTAAAAAAATTAAAAAATATTTTTAAGACAAAGATTGAAAGGCAAAACTCTAGATAAAACCAATTCCTTTTCTGTTTGTACTCAATACAGAAAAACCCTTCATGGATAAGGAAAAACATCCGCATGAGAGAATGTATACGGTTTACTGAAGCTGCTCTACCTCAAGGGAGAAAACCACAGTGGAAGTGAGTATTGCATATTTCTTTCTTGGAAGTTTTTGGTTAAGGCTGACTCAGAGATTTCCCGATGATCACTGGCTACCCGGGGGGGGGGACTTTGGGGGCTAAAGCCCCACTCAGTTCTCAAGAAAAAAGAGGAAGGAAGAAAGAGGAAGGGAGAAAGAAAAAAGAGGATAGAGAAGAAGAAAAGAAGAGGAACATGGTACATTTATTTGATTTTTTTTCATGGCACATGCGGATCAAAAAGTGTCGGAAGAAGTACGCAAGGAAAGGCTTTTCAGGTCTTGAAAACCCTAAAAACCTCAGGAGCTTCAGGGGGCTCTGCCCCCTGGACCCCCGCCGGGGCGTTGCCCCTGGACCCCACCAGGGACCCTAGGGCGGGCCCCTGGAGTCCCCACCCCTTAGCGCTCCGCTCGCTCATCTCGCTTCGCTCTCATGGTTCGAACATCTTTAGTCCAGCTTCCATCAATAAAATTTCCTGGGCACGCCTATGATGAGGGCCACTAATTTCAAACACATCATGTTTTTTTGCACATATAAATGCTTGTTCGATACATTAATCACTGTGTGAAATACTAAGCTCAATCAAAGTCTTAGAAAATCACAACTATTTGTTCTAAACTTTGTTGTACTGTGATAAAATGTTTCTGCATCAAAATGAACATATGATTCATCGCTATACTTTGGAATTAAGCATTTTTATGTGATATATCTTTAGTTCTATTTTGGACTCTTTTAATGTACTAATACAAAAAATATATTTCAAAATCTCTGAGTCAGCCTTTAACTGCATACTCTTTGGCAGACATAAGAGGTTGATGAGCAATGATTACTGGTTAAAGGTCATTTATCCGGGCACATGTGGTCCAGTGGATGAAATGCCCGACCACATGCCACAGGTTGTGAGTTTAAGCCCCGTTGCCAATGGTGGGTGCACCCTTGAGTAAAACGCGTTACCGTCCTCAATTCTCCTCTCTTCCCATGTGTACATGTAGAAATGGGTACCGACATTATTCAATGTTGAGAAGGTAACACACTCACGTAGAGGAGTTGTATCATCCCATAGCCAATAATATGGTGGAGTCTGGCCAATTGCTTTGAAGAGAGATGGTCACTCCATTGTCTGTATACACAGGCCTGCCCTCTTTCACCTTTTACCTGTGATCTACACTTCCATTCCCAGACTTACTAAAAAAGTGAGAAGTTAGTATATTATTTGTGCCTAATGTGACATCAAATGCAATTGTCTCTGCAGGAAAGTGGGAACCCTGTGATACAAATATTTCCTCATAACACGAAAATGCGGGCAAAAAAACGAAAGGACAAAGGGGAAAGAGTGTGTGCCACAAGTGAAATTTATTATAGGTGACACAGTTTGCCACTCTTTTGAATGTCAGCATTGTAATGTAACCAAAAATAAGTAATGCGTGTTACCAAGTGCTTCTCCACAAAAATAGCCTGTTAGGTAAACTGTATACTAATCGTGTGGGCCTTACGTTTTCGACAGTGGGGCATTGGAGAAGTGGAGGACGGGGGAGTGATGGGCAAAGGGTCTGGGAGAGCTTGCTGAAAAAAGAACATAAGAGTTAAATGACAAGGGAGGTGTGGGAAAATGACCGGGACATCAGTAGGGCTGGACAGGTAAGCTACAAAGGGAACAATGGTATGATGAGTTGCAACGGAGGGAAGGCGAAATGATCAAAGGATGGGCAAAGAAGACTTGGAAATGAGAAACCCCCACTAACTGAACTTCTTCGTCCACACAGCCAAGGTACGTTCAAGTGCACAGGTTCGAGATGCCTCTCACTATTTCTTGTTATTGTTCTCATCTCTTTGTTCATAATTTCCATGTTCTCTTTTCACTTTCTCTCCCCATTCCGTTTACACACCACCCCTTCCGTTAGCAAGGTTCCTTTCTTTTGTTCCTTGTTGTATAATGGTTTTTTTTTTTTTTTTTTTGTTTTTTTTTTAATTTTAGTACCTTACTTAGTTGGTGGTTTTTGGGGCAAAATATACAGATATGGTCGCCCCAAACCCTTCTCCCAAAAGCTTAGACTAATACATCTAGATATCACTGTCATGATACCACTATATTAATGTTTAGCCCAATCTCAACAGAGAGCAACAGCCAAGCATCATGTGGCATACAATGATTCTGGAAAGGAAGGGAGCACAAGGACCAGAGAAATGGGAACCGAACATATCGTGCGCCAAAAAGGCCAAGTTGACACACAACGCCCGGCGGCATACAGCTGTCGAGATTGGGCGAGCAAGGAAAACAGTGATTGAATGATGCGGTTTGGGAAAGTTTTTGCACAGGATTTTTCAGAAAAACAAACAAATAGAACAACAATATAAAGGACAAGACAAAAACATAGACATAGACACCACAAAGGACAAACTCAAAATACCATTCCGCAGCACACCTAACACACACAAAAGCTCACAAAACTCACTCTCCCCTCCTCTCTCTCTCTCTCTCCTCTCTCTCTCTCTAAATAAGCCAGATTAGAACAGCTGCCGTGGAAAACAAGTAGAAAATAAATTTAACTATAAATTATGAATCAAGATTATAGTCCATTTTTTGAAATTGTGCTTAAGTTGTTATTATGTTCAGCAATTTTATGTTCGTAATTGGTTTATTATCACCAGAGCCTAAAAAAAGCGTTAAAATTGGGAGAAGTTTTCTGAAATTTGCATCTATGAAATAAAAATTAAGACAGAGGAAAAGAAAATTGATAACATATCATGCTCTGAAATATCCCTAATGCCAAACATTTTATCAAATTTAGAAAAGATAAAGACAGACTAGTCGCATTATTGATAAAACAAACAGGTTCATCCCAAACAATAGAGAAACCTTTCTACAATCACAAAATAAATGAAAAATGTTTCAGAAGTTCATGCCAGAAGTAACAATTGGGGAATCGGCCCTGCCAATCCTGTTTAAGAATTGATTAGTACAAATAGCTCGTTGACAAATTTAAAATAAAAGGACCGCAACTTGGTTTCAAGAGTACAGTAAAATGCTCCTGTGAACATGATTCCAATTCAATGTCTTCAAGACGTCAGAGAATCAATCCATTTATTTTCGACATCAACTGGGGCCAAATCTTTCAGAATTGAATACGCATATCTAGGAACTTTATCAACTTCGAGAAGTGAAGCAGAAATAGTCTCGAAAACGTTCACTTGATTGATTGTATATATTGTTTGTCTTATCTGATGTTTTGTCAGTTTGCCTTTGATGAAGATCCTGCTAGATCGAAACGTCAGGCCCACACTCTAGTATACAATTGTAATTTAATACGTAAACTCTATGGTAAATTGTAAAATTAAAAATGTATTCCTTATTTAGGTTTTGGGACACATACAGCAAAAAAATACCCTAAAAAATATATATATATATAATTGAATGTTAGTCTTAAGTACTTCAAGTGAGCAGAAACTACACCACCATGAAACATAAGCCTTAAACTGCAAATTACCCCTGAATTCCTGATTTCACTTTCTTCACCTCAATCCTCCGATGATCCAAAGTTGTCAGTGTGTTAAACTGCAGGTAAAACTGTATACTCCTAGTGTGGGCCTGACGTTTTCGATCAGTGGGGCATGGACAAGTGGAGGACGGATGAGTGATGGGCAAAGGGTCTGGGAGAGCTTGCTGAAAAAAGAACAATAAGAGTTTAATGAACAAGGGTGTGTGAAAATGACCGGGAAATCAGTGGGGCATTGTCAAGGTAAAGCTGAAAAGTGCACAATGGGATGATGAGTGGCAAAGGAGGGAAGGCGTAATGATCAAAAGATAGGCAAAGAAGACGGGAAATGAGAAACCCCACTACTGATACTTCTTCGCCTCCCCGCAATGTACTTTCAAGTGCACAGGTTTGAGAGTGCCCAGCTTATTTCTTGTTATTGTCTCATATCTTTGTTCAATAACTTCCATTGTTCTCTTTTTCAGCTTTCTCTGCCCAGTTTTCCTTTACCCCATACCCCTCCCTGAGCAAGGTTCCTTTCTTTTGTTCCTTGATTGTATATATTGTTTGTCTTATCTATGTTTTTTTTCAGTTTTGCCTTTGATGAAGATCCTGCTAGGATCGAAACTCCTGCCCACACTCATATACAATTGTAATTTAAATCCTTAACTCTATGGTAACTTGTAAAATTAAAAAATTATTCCTTATTTAGTTTGGGGACCATGCAGCAAAAAAAATACCCTAAAAAATATGATATATATATATATATATACTTGAATGTTATCTTAAGTACTTCAAGTGAGCAGAAACCTACACAAGGCGCATGACACATAAGCCTTAAGGTGGCAACGAGAGATTTTGAGGCACCGACATATTGGTCATAAAGTAATGTCATATAGATTGGACATTCAAATAGAAATTTTGTACCTTTTATTTGACCCAGAAATGTCTAAAAGAGAGAAAAAAGTGATTTTGATTTGCTTATAATTTTCAAAATCAAACATAGGCTGAATTTCGTATTTGCTCCTATACGAAATTAGAAATTTTCACATTCTGGTACAAGAAACATTTCTCAGCCTAATCCTTTTAGAGGGGATATTTTTGATGGAAAGCTTTAGATCAGGGCAGAAATCAGTAACTTTCGATTTTTAGGGACAACCTGATATGGGAAATCTCTCGTATGCACCTTTAACTGCAAAATGTAACCCTGAATTCCTGATTTCACTTTCTTCACCTCAGATCCGATGATCCAAAGTGTCAGTGTGGTAACTGACAGGTAAACTGTATACAGAGTGTTGGCCTGACGTTTTCGATCAGTGGGGCATGGAGAAGTGGAGGACGGGGGAGTGATGGGCAAAGGGTCTGGGAGAGCTTGCTGAAAAAAGAAACAATAAGAGTTAATGAACAAGGGGATGTGTGAAATGACCGGGAAATCAGTGGGGCATGGACAGGGTAAAGCTAAAAGGGAACAATGGGATATGAGTGGCAAAGGAGGAGAAGGCGTAATGATCAAAGGATGGGGCAAAGAAGACTTGAAATGAGAACCCCCACACTGAATACTCTTCTCCTACACAGAAGGTACTTTCAAGTGCACAGGTTCGAGATGCCCCACTGATTTCTTGTTATTGTCTCTATCTTTTTTCTATTTCATTGTTCTCTTTTTTCAGCTTTCTCTCGCCAGTTCCTTTACCATCACCCCTCCCTGAGCAAGGTTCCTTTCTTTTGTTCCTTGATTGTATATATTGTTTGTTTTATGATGTTTTTTTTGTCAGTTTTGCCTTGATGAAGATCCTGCTAGGATCGAACGTCAGGCCCCACACTCTAGTATACAATTGTAATTTAATACGTAAACTCTATGGTAAATTGTAAAATTAAAAATGTATTCCTTATTTAGGTTTTGGGACACATACAGCAAAAAATACCCTAAAAAGGATATATATATATCTAATTGAATGTTAGTCTTAAGTACTTCAAGTGAGCAGAAACTACACAAGCGCATGAAACATAAGCCTTAAACTGCAAATGTAACCCTGAATTCCTGATTTCACTTTCTTCACCTCAAGATCCGATTGATCCAAAGTGGTTCAGTGTGAACTCGAATCAAGCATGATGACGTTACTAGCAACCAATCCAAAGCCAAATGAAGGTGACACACATACTCACACAAGTTCAAACCAATGCGTATGGTGAGATTGAATTTAGAGGTGCCGCCGGATCTGGATTTGTCAAATCAAGGAAGGTATGCGGTCAACTGTGTAAAATTTTTCTTCCTTGAGAGTTGAATGAGCACAAGTATTCTTAGGGTTATTATATAGTGATGGGGTAAGCGAAAACAAAGACCAATGCTGAGAACATCAGTATTTGAAAAATGAACAACTGACAGAGTCAGTTTGCATCAAATATACACGGTACAAATAATTAAATTTCATGGGAAGGAGTTTAACACTTGAAAATTTATAACATGGTGTATATTTGTCATCTTGAAAAACTATATAAAATTGATTGAAAAAGTTATCCCCACATATGGATGCAAGTAAAAACTACGAATTTGTTTAAACACCAGTTTTAGAAGTGCTAAATACATGGTTTTTGAGGGCTTAGCATCTGTCACTATGTAAAATCTTGTAATCTCTATTCTCAACATCCGTCAATGGCCAATTTTGATTAAGATATGTATCAATTACATACTTTTTTTAAAATCTTTATTTCAGTAATGTGAGAGTGGAGCACAGTACAGCAACCAACAGAATTTAACATTTATTAAACAATCAGTGGAACCGGGCACACCAAGTTACTCATCTCAGTGACGGAGGCGCAAGTGGAACTTTTCCTCTCTGCCGTCTTAAGATGTTATTCCGTAATGGGCTCATCAAGGTGCACTTATCACAGGTTGTGAAAGCCTAACTGACTCATAAATATCAGACACATTATATTCCATGAGAGCTCTGGTTAAAACTATGATCCTCAGGTGACATCAAGTTAGTTCTACTATTTTCCAGAATTTTTGTTTTTCAATACTCAATATAAGTGGTTTCTCTCAATACAAGATCGCCTTTAAACAACAGCAAGGTTCAACCGTTCAAGTTACTATTTACGTCTGTAAATAGTAACCCTCTCGCTGTTTACCGCATGCGCAATATCACAAGCCAGCGACTATTTATGGCTTGGAGTTACTATTTATGGATGTTAGTAGTAACTTGCACACACTTCATCGAAATAGTGAACTATTTTTAATCATGTGAGAGACTTTAACCAATAACAAGCTCAAATTTATTAATGACGTATATACATTAATATTCCTAATTTGCTATTTGCCAATGATATGTTTGATTTGTTTTACTTGTAGTGCCATGGTATATGATTTGTAACACCTGAATAAAACAAATATAATAAAGCATGTGCATATTTAAATGAGTGTTTACTCATAATTTTCAGAAAACCTATCCGGAAAATGAAAGTGAAATTTGAATTTGGCTAAAGTCCCCTATGCAAACATTTTTGTCTCACCTGAAATAAAGGTCAGAAAAAGACCTCGCAATCGCCATATCTGGATGTTTATTGTTGTGTGCCGATGTGCTTGTGTACCATATGTGTGTGTTAACATTTTGCTTAAATTTGATTATAACTATCTTGAGTTTTGTATGGGCAAAAACAAAACTTGGTGCGTGGTAGGAGGGAAAGAGGTGTTCTTACCTAATTAGATTTTGAGGGCAAAGTTGATTAAAAGCTTATATTTGAAGGAGACATAGACAGAACACCCTCAACATGTTTCGATATTAGAGTAGCACAGTCAATACCATTTCTTAACATTCAGCTGAAAATCACATACCCTACTTTAAAGCAATATTTCGAAATGGCAGCGCCCCTTTCCCTATACTATGTCTAATCAGAGTTTGGAATTTTCATTTGCATTGTTTCATTGTACCTTGTTTTTCTTAAGTTTTAATATTTAAAGAAACTATCACTATTTTGGGGGGAAGAAATTGGTATGTACATATTGAGACTTACTTGAATGCAATGGCTTGCTTGTTTGCTAGTTCTGGTAAATCACATAGAGTTCGAAGATTCTTTGCAGAAAGGATTAGTACTAGTTCATAGACTTTAATTAGTGGCGCAACTTGAAAGAGCTTGCAGTGCCCTTAATTTGTTTAAAAAATAACTCAGTTAATAATTAAGAAGTGCGAAAAACAAATGTATCAATCAGATATCAGATACTTTGTCTGAACGATAAATACCATATTCAGATTGATGGATTAACATCCACAAAATAAAGCTAATTAGATACCTTGTGCAGATATAGTAGCTTTACTCTGGAAACGCCAATCTTAAAGAGCAAACCTAAGGCGGTTTGATAGATTAATTAATTGAACACATTTGGGTGTGCAAATTTCATTGAACCGGAATATGGTACATTACACATTTTCCAGTAAGTAATTAGCTGTGCAGCTCTAGAGACTGCCCATTTCCTTGATTCCTCACAACACATCAGTCAAACTGTATCTGGGAAAGTGTTTTAGATCTTGATAAGCTTATATACTTTGTTCAGCACAAAATAGGGTAGACGTTTCAATATATAATTCCCATTGATGCAAATGAGGTATGGCCATTCGCTTTTCCGTCAAGCGCTACTGCACACGTCATACAGCGCATGACTGAATCATTGTAATATCCTCCTTGCATCAATGGGACTTCTATATGAAATGTCCTACTCCCGCTAAATACAGGTGAGTCAAAAAAAAATTGACCCGTATTGTGCCGCGCCATTTTGATTTTTTTAAAAATAATATAAAACGTTTTGATATCATTGGAAAGCCTATTTAATTATCTTAATTTGCTGCAAAGATAATTCCAATCGTTACGTATAGGCCGAAGCTACATTGCTTTTTTTTTTTGAATCAAGTAGTCCGTTTCACCCTATCCACAGATTCCCCATTTGAATGCACACACCCGACTAAGCAAATGTGATGCCGTGGACATGCAGAAAACGACCTGCTTGATTAAACCGACGTAACTCGGCTCATACCTAACCGATGTGAATGACTTTGCAGCAATTAAAGATAATAAACTAATTAGCTTTCCGATGATATCACATTGTAGATAATGTTACTTGACAATTCAAAATGGTGGACACAATCAGGGCCAAGTTTTTTTTGACTCACCCTGTAGGTGGGAATTATTCACCTTTTGTTGATCTGCGTGAAAAAGTACTTATTGTTAATGCTCACGCCTTTCAAACAGATGCATACCCATTGCTCATGAAACCCATGCTCATTCATTTGGTCTGTTATTTCATGTTGCACCTATGCTTTTCTTTATCGGATGACTAGGACTGTATGCAGGAAATTATTTAGGGGTGCAAGATTTTTTTTTTAAAAATGGATGTTTTTTTAAAAAATTTTTTTGAACATCTCATCACCAGAAAGTGGACTTTCTTGTCAAATTTATTTACCTTTTTAAAAATAAAAATCAGTAAAAATGGACCTTTCAGCCATCTTGTGAAATTTCTGGGGTGCGACCCCCCCCTTTTTGTACGGGCCTGCAGGTCACAAAGTGCAGAGGCCCTACCACTTTGGTACTGATCAAAGTATGGCAAAATGAGTTCTGGGTGTCTCAAAAGTAACTTTTTTCACCATTTCATACACTTCAGTATATGTTGTTGTAAAATTATTTTGAAGATACTTTGTAATAAAGCCAAAATGTGGTAAGCATGGAAGAATACGGCTGAAAATGATTGTTAAGGGATTTATTTTGTAAATTTGTGTGGATATTGATGATCAAAATCTAGATTTTTTAATCAAAGTGCACAACTCCAGTTTGAAAAACAAAAAGTAGTAAGAAAGGGGAAAAAAACGTAAGCATTAACGTTGTTGACGATTGTTTTTAATTTTCTAGGAGCATGGATAATAACAGGTGGCACACATGCAGGAGTAATGAAGTATGTAGGTGAAGCCGTGAGGGACTATGCATTGGCTAGTGGAACTACTGGTAGGAACAATGTAATAGCAGTAGGCATTGCAACATGGGGAGTGCTAGACCAGAGAGATGCACTGACTTCACCACAGGTTGGTATTGGTATATATGGTAGCAAAACAATGTCAGGAGGGTTTCATGGGCTATGCATTAATAGTAACCGACATTGCATCCTGATGAGTACTAGACCAGACCGAGAGATGCGTTGACGTCACCACAGGTTGGTAGTGGTATGTGGCTTCAAAACAAGAGTAGGAGGGGTTTTAGGGCTATGCAATAATAGCAATTGGCAATGCATCCTGGGAAATTCTAGACCAGAGAGATATATATATAGATGGATTTGACTTAAAAGTTTTAAAGGGCCAAGGCCCAATCGCTAGTAGCCTTGTACCAGGAACCCCAGATTTTACCTGAAGTGGTCAAAATCTGAAGAAAGCTACTATTTTTCTCATTTACCCTATGAATCCTTAGGGCTAAAGGATGCTTGATTTGGATGTTATGGGCGAAAATGTACACCATTTTGGACGACCAATATTTAATTTTTCAAGGTACTCTATGGGCTTACAAAATCATGTTTTTAGCTCTCACATCAAAATGTATTGAAATATCGGCGCAAAACTATACAGATGGTGTTTTGGGGTGAAGGCCATTTTAACAAGATGAAAATGTTAAATACTTAAATCGGACCATCCCACTTTAATAATACTGCCGTTTCTATTAGGAATTAGAATGAACTTTTAATTGCATGTTAACAAATGGACACTCTTTCTGTTGTTTTACTTGCATGTTTTATGTCTGTGTGCAAATTATATCCATTTTAATAAAGTAAATATATCGTTACTACACATTTTTTTTCATAGGGATGTTTTCCTGCAATTTATCGTATGGATACCAAGAAGCCTAAAGGCCCCCTCTTGGACCCCAACCATACCCACTTCATACTTGTAGACAATGGCACAGAGGGCCAATTTGGTGTGGAGATCAAACTAAGAAGCAAAGTGGAGAAAGGAATATCTGAGCAGAGACTTACTGGCAATACAAGTGAGTTAATTTTATAGGTTTGTCCAGAATATTTAGACCTTTTATAGCAAAGCCTGCAAAGGCTGTTTTATGTTACTTATAGCTTTAACTACAAAGAGAAACAATTTTGTCTAAAAAATCATTTCTGTGAGCTATGTACACTTGAGTTTAGATTCCTAAAATGCAAACATAATATCAACCTTCCAGGAATGAGAGTGGTCAATTAAAAGTGAATGTAGTCATATTATTAATGTACGGTAGCTAGTTTCATTACTATTCCCACATCTATTGAATATTAAGTTGGGAAAAAAACAATAGTTATTTAGGAAAGAAGAATAGAAAAGAAGTCGATATTTAAACTTCCTCTCCACCGCAAGCAGTTATGTTTATATAACTTCATGTATGTTTTGGATTGCTCCTTTAACAGACCAAGTTTTGCAAGAAATCACACACTAGTTACACAATAAGGAGAAACACCTATATTTATGTTTAAAAGTAAAAAAGAGAAACAAAAACTTTTTAAGATTTTTACTTAAGTTCTTGGTGAACAGTGCATACACAAAATATAGATCAAGAATGATGTAATCTTACACAGGGAATCTAAAACTCACCCATTGGGAGGGGAATATCATTCTATAGTTATTTTAATACTGTAAGCGGACAAATTATTTTAATACCTGTATGTGGAGCAATTATTAGTGCAGTGCATTTTTGTAGTTGTTATTATTTCTTTTAGATAAAAGTTGATGCTAATTCTACCAAACTTTCTGTTTGTCTATCAGTATTTACTTCTTGTTCTTTATTCTTTTCTTGTAGCTTTGTATAATATTCGCAAAAAAGATATAAAAGGTAATTTCCATTGACTAAGCTAGAGAACAAACATGAATTGTATTTCTTCATGTGAAAAAGACCACAGTTGTACATGCATGAGTGTATGTATGTGAATGTCATCTTAATCACAAACCAAACATACCATAAGCTGAACTTAAAGTGCTTCAAACTACATATACCAGTATTCTGTAATAAAAAAAGAAGGAACACAGATGTCATAAGATCACAATTTCATATTTTCTGAAAATTCCTTAATGATCAATTTTTGCTTGAGACTCTTGTTGCCATTTTCCAAGAGCCTCATATCACCTGCATAAGAGCCTCATATCACCTGGGGAATTCTCAACTTTGGTTAGGGTGGGGATGTGTGACCGGCATTCTGAAGTCTGACCCTTGATGAAAGTGAGACCCCAAAACAAACTAATGGTCTGGTTTTTGGAAATCATTTCTTTTCAAATTTCTGGAATTATCCTACAAAACAATGAAAAATTAGCACTTTCTAAAGATTTTTTTGAGAATCATCCCTCCTATATACCAGCTGCAGCTTTCAGTAATTTTATGATCCATAGCTATACCAGAATGCCTGAAAATGCTACAATAGTCCACACATTCCTGTACCAACCTTTCCACTAAGACTGTCATCATCTAATAAAATTGGGACATAGCAGTTCATTGAAATTTGAGTTGTTCATGTGAAATAGTTAGCAAAATTAGAGACCAATATACATGTATAAAATATTTTCCAAGCATTGTGCTCCATGTTTGTTGAACACCATTATCAAAATGAGGTGTTGAGCACAAAGTACTGGATGAATGTATGAGGAATATTGATGTATGTCTCCTTAGCAATGCGCATCAGGGAACATGCTGTTAAAAATTTTGCTCTAGGAACAAAATCATCTTGAAAGCTAAGAGTCTTAAAAATGCCTGTTAAAGATTGTACTGTGACATGCATGCGTTAACAAAATAGTTCATTATACTAAAATTCAAGTTAAACAGCAAAGTACAAACATTTGTTATGCGAATTCGTTCGTCATAACAAAGAGTTCCTTTGGTGTAATTTCACTTGCACAGCATCACACAAGTGTTGTATTGATTACTTGTTATTGCACATGCATTTTCTATTCATTTCTTTCATGCTATAAAGCTTTCATTACCAATTGGTTCACTTGTTTTGAAAACGAAGGCAATTATTCAGCTTCAGTGTGAGTCGCCAAGCTTGAGATGGTTGAAAGAGCTGCAAGTAAATTTGAACAAAAGCCTTTTGTTTTCAAAATCAGTAAATCGATTAGGATTTTTCATGTGGTAAAATAAGTATATTTCTTTTTTTAAATTTAAAATTGTGAAAAGAAAATTCAATATGGCTTTGGAGGACACCATTTCACAGGTATACTATGGGGAAGTAGGATCTCACATAGACTTCTCAAGATCTCTGATATCACCCTGTGACAACTTCTGCTTCTAAAATTTGTTGTATTGCCCCTTTTTAACCTACTCTTGATATTTTTGTAATTCAATTTTATTTTTGAAGGGTCTCAATTTTTAAGCCAGATGAGCAATATGTCTTCCCTTTTGGTTTAAACTCAACATATAACTTCTATAGCATCCTATTTAGCAGTGTTCCACTTAAGGTTTTTTACTTATCCAAAATGTTTGACTTTAGCAAAACTTAGGTTTTTAACTTATCCCCAAAATGTTTGACTTTAGCAAAATTAGTAAGGGAACATAAACAACATACATGTACCTTTTGGCTTAATTGCCTACTTGGACTGTTCTTATAAGGGTTTATAGTAATAGAATCATGCATCACACATGAACTTATAAACACACAATAGGGATGATTTGCTTGATACAGACTTGCTTTTAATTTGTAGTCCTCATATTAATAAATTCAAGCAGAAAAGAAATTTTGTACAACATAGGGTAGGAGAGAATTAGCAGAGCAATGCCAATCAGCAAGAAGAAAACAGCTGCAGGTTTAATTCATTATTAATACTATACGTGACATTGCCAAAACAATTGTAGCCTTAGAATTGATAGTGGGTACCTTACTCTGTGTATTTTTAATCTGGCATGAATCACGATCGCTTAGCATCTGTCGATGTATTTGTTTGTATATATAGCAGATTTATTCTGTTTTATGATTTGATTGAACATTTTAAAAAAAAAGATTCCTCAAAATCTGCAGTAATGTATGGAAGTGCATTCCTACATGGCAGATTCATGGAACATTGTATGCATCTGTCCATAGAATATGTGCTCAAAATTTCAAGTGTCATGGTAATTTTATGAAAAGTAGTAGTTATGAAAAAAAGTCAAAATTGTCACTTAGTCTTCTGAATGGTAAGCACCGAGGGTGTTTTGGAATCAAATCCATGATGCATAGCAATTGTGCCTATACGTACTGTAAATAAAACACATGTCACTACTTAGGGATAATATAAAAAATGTTCCAAAAGTTTGAACCACAAAATATGAATAATCATGCTAAAAATTTGCTAAGTGCTAATGCTTTGAGGGCTAAAATGAGGGTTGATGTCGGGGGTTTTTGTGTGTTAAGAATAGGATTTTTGTGGGATCGCATGACCCTATTGAGGTGAAATTTCCCCAAACTGGTGCATTGTGGGATTGACTCAAAACACCCTCTGGGTAAGCACTATGGTCCAAAACTTAAGGTAAGAAAAACAAAACAAAAGAAAAATAAAACAATTTGTTTGCTGCTACTCTAAATTTGGGCAATTCTGGGAAATGTTTGCATTTTCCAACCTTTGGTGCATTTGGCAAAGCCAAGCCAATGAGCTTAATTGTGTTGAATCCCTGGTTGAGGTCTTGACTAATAGTAGTAAATCCAAAGTTTTAAATCTGGATTTGTCCCCGTGAATGAGGGTGGCTGGATTTACCTCACACTCGCTACAATCACCCTTACCCCCTCCCTCCACTGGTTATGCTGTTGATGCTGTTTTTACCAACTGCAGGCAGTTGCTGTACCACGCATCCTTTGTGGGTTTGTTAGTTGCATAAAAGATGAGTGCTGTGTTGGAAATTTTAAGAGCAGGTGGCCTGAAAAAAACAACACAAGACAAACAAATTAAATATACCTACATTAAAATGTTGTTTGATAATGGTATTCATTGGATAATTCAACAGAGCATATCCTGGTCGAAATACTTATTAGTGCTCCACAATTGAACAGGCAGAACTAATTTCACATGATTTTACAGAATTGCTGAAGGTTACCGCTCCAAAATAGTTTTTGCTAGTAATTCACAATGAAGTCAATATATTTTAGCATTTGTTATATATTGTCATTCTTAAAATAGTTAAATACTTATTGTATATAGGCCTATTTACCATTTAGATAGGTACTCTTCCAACAAGGATACAAAGCATCTTTCTGGCCATGTGTTGGATGTGTTTGCAAAGACAGATACATTCGTCGGCTTAAAATTTCTACCTTTCAATCCACCCTGGTTGTTTTTGGTTGAAGTCATTTGCTGATATCTTACAAGTCGTCTACCACATGCATCTACTTCGAAAGACACTTGACCATATGTGAGATTCTGCAGCTCCATCTTACCTCTAGCTCTAACCATAAAATGTAAACCAGCTTGAAAGAGAATAGTTTCCATAAGTTTTTTTTTTAGAAGAGTATCCCTTCCAAGTAGATTTTATTGCCAAGGAAGATCTTCTTGGCTCTCTAACGGGCTTGTTAACTCCTTCAGTGGCCTTTCATTTCATTTCTGCTTCCAGTGTCATCTTAAACTGAGCAAAGTCAGGATCTTGTAGAAACTTGTACATAATGCCATTCTTTAGAAGGTACTTCTGAAGACTGCTGACAGTCTTGTAGGTAGTTTTCCAGGGATATTCTGTGTCATCAGTCTTTCTGACTTCACAGATAAAATGATCGACACAGAATAGTTTAGTTCATCCTTTGTCATTTTGCAAAGCGATGTGTAAATACTGCTATTGTTGGGAACATTGTCAGGTTTCTTGTTCCTCCACTGTCTCCATTCTTCAAAAATGCTAGCTGCCCATCTAGCTTTTCTCTGTGTGTGTGTAGGAAAAGATTTCTGTGCAGCCTCTTTGATTTCCTCTTCAAGTGATACAAATCGATCTCTGCTTCAACCTTGCAGAGGCTCCTCATCTGACACCGTCATTTCCATTTGAAAATCGAATGCTGGTCCACAAACTTTGACATGACCAAACACACATAAAGCAACATTTAAGTATAGACATAGAATTTTACTTTTACAGTGTTTTATAACCAGATTTTTTTTTGCTTCTTATTTGACAAAGCACTAATCAATGCAACCCAACACTAGTTGCTCAAAGGTTAATGGCCCGAGCAATCAATACAAACCCATTTAGAGTTTGCTTAAATGTTTTTAACACAATGTTACAAAAATAGACTGTGACAATTAAGGACAAATGGGTGTTTTTAAATAAGGTAAATTTAAATTGTGGCTAATTATTTCATGACCATTGCAAATTTAGCATGTTTAACCAAAAATTATGTTATTTATATATCATACTCGAAGTGTATGCCAGATAATCAATTTGATAGTATCAGTTCACCAAGTCACAAACTCAAGCCTGTTATTTTAACGAACAGCTTGTAGTTCATTGATTATCTGTAATATAAAGCACTAAACAAAATAAAGCACATGATAGAGAATAGGTGCGACGGGTTTAATGTAATTATGCTGCCATCTCATCAAGACAAGGCATATGGATTTTCACACTAATTATATAGTTATCAGGATATTTCTTTAAGTTGGCAATACTTTTACAAGCTTAGAGTTAAAACTGATATCACCACTTGGGCATGCATCAATTAGGCTTCCTGTGTGCATGTCTGTGTGTGATTCTGTGAGTTTTAATAAATGCTTATATTTTGATACTACAGCCACTGTGCAGCAGTTTTAGTCTCAAACTGGAAGTATTGTGATTGTCAATAGCATGCATTTAAATATTAATTATCCTACAGACGTATCTATCCCTGTGGTGTGTATCGTTGTGGAGGGAGGACCCAACACTATAGCTACTGTAAATGAGGCCATCATGAACAATACTCCAGCAGTGATTGTGGCTGGATCTGGTAGAGCAGCCAACATCCTGGCATTTGCTTTCCAACGAGCACCAGAAGTGGAGGTGAAGATCAAAGACAAGGAAGGCAACATCATTAAACAGTACGTACATAGAGTAACAGTATTTTATTGCTTCAAATAAAAGTGCTTCCATCTAGATAGGCAGTAGACTAGAGGAATTTGATTTTGTTGGCCTTGGAATTTCCATATTGTCTTGTCACTTGTTATAGTCACTGTCACAATTTTCTGAAATACATACGCGCGTGAGAGTTGCTGCGTGTAACACGCAGACTACGTATTTCCTTTACGCATTGTCATGGTTCTGTCTGGTGGGAATGCTGGCGTAGTCTTGACGCAGAGAAAAGAAATTATGACAAAGAGTATAGTAAACATTGCTATACTTAACTTGGCTTGAAGTTTGAAGAGTTGTTATTATTCTCACACAGCTGTTTTGCATGTGTGTGTGTGGTCCAGTGGATAAAATGGCCGACTCTTTTTTTATTCAAAGGTTGTGGGTTCAGGGTTGGTACATTTTGTGACCCCACTTTGTCTGCTCCCAGTTGAATTCAGCAGCCTTGACGGAATAAAGTACAGAAAAAAAAAAAAAAAAAAAAAAAAAAAAAAAAAAAAAAAAAAAAAAAAAACGGTTGTGCCTTAGTTGAAACAATTATTGATTCTAATGATTTCCAAGTGACAGTGTAATAATAACTGTAAGCAGCATGATGATACGGGGAATGGCATCCCTAAATGCTGGTATTATTATTATTATACAAGCCAACTTTATAAATTTGCAATGGACCATTTCAAAATGAAGTTTACCGAACATGATGACCCCGTTAAGCATCCTAATGGGTCATCACACTCAACTGTTGGGTGCAGCACTTAGGCGTATTTCACCTTCATATAATGCATGTTCCTGGCAAGTGATTGTGAATGTGCGCAAATGTATAAGGACGCTCGCGTACATTGTATTTTGCTCCAAACATTTACAATGTTCATTTGAAAAGTTCTAGTACAGCTGCAACTTGATGTGATATTTATCAGTGTGTGATGTGAAGAGATAGCTACATTCTTCTGGCTGAAGAAAGTATAGACCATGTGAGCTAACTTGAGTTATTGAAGCTAATATTTCATGGGTATTGGCCATTTAAGTGACACTGGGTCACTAGTTACCCTGATTTATTCAGCAACTTATACAGAATAAAGTGCCGAATTCTGCACTTTAATTCACATAAAGTCTGCTGCATTCATAAGGGTCTTATTTGAGGAAGAGAGTAATTGAATGTAAAGTGGCCTTACTCAAGGGCGCAAAACAAACACTTGGCCCCAGCAGGGCTCAAACTCAACAACCTTTGGCGTGTGGGTCGGCACTTTATCCACTGGAAGCACGTGCTCTCCAATTTTGCGCTATGTGCTTTTAAAATCGTACATGAGAAAACAAGGTACCCAGATGCACTTAAGTGAGAATACAGCCATGCTTCAGCAAGAATTTGGAGAGAAGGATCTTGAGATGCACTGAAATCGTATCCATGCATGCCGGTCAGAAAGCCACTGTGATCACTGTGTAATGAACTAGACTTCGTAGGCGGCTGGATTATAGATGGGGGCTATTCTGGCATGCTCTCTTAAAAGGTAAATACAGGAGACAATTATTTGTTTTTGAAAATTAATTTCCTGAACCGCAAAAGGGATTTTTTTTTTGGGGGGGGGTCTTGAATAAAGAATGTGCTGTTTTTTGTATATGGAAGATGTCAGTAGAAACATTGAATACTTCAAAATGGGCAGAATGTACTATGCTTAAGTTCTCTGGATGGATGAAGAAGGAAATTTGTAATTCCAGCCCATATTAAAAAAAACAGTGCATATTGTTCAGCTTCTCACCTTTGTACAATTATAATGCCTCAAACTTAAGCATTGATTCAGTGTTGAAAGATGACACTAGGGTAGGACCAAGCTTTCAGACTGATGCCTACATTAACTTTATGTAATATTTGTTGCGTTTACGCGTTTTTAAATTATTTTTATTTTTCAGCTAAATAATGTTGGTAAATCCAAGACCAGTTGAACCTGGCTTTGGTTTGGAATAGATTGAGTAGCCAAACGAGAAACCCTTCACTGATGACAAACATTGAAGGCAAGTAATGCATGGTGACTTGAATCTTTCAGACAATTGCATTGAATCAAAAGACCATTAATCATCCCTAAAGGAATCATTTTTACCATTTCTTATTGTTGCAAGGGAAAGATCTCCTTTGAAGATGAAAGTATGGTGTATAAGATTGTGTGCGGTCAGTGCATGCTGTGTGGGTAGCGAGACATGGTTTCCTGAGCAAAAATGAGATAGGATTCTGAGGAGGGCATAGAGACAATGCTGAGAAACGATGTGTGGTGTGACGTTGATGGATAGGATGAAATAACTGAGGACTATGATGCAGATGTTGGGTTTGGAAGAAGCGGTGACCGGTTGAACGGCAAATAAGTAACGTTGGTATTGGCACATGCTGAGGAAAGGATGATGACGAGCATGTTTTAAGAACGGCTTTTGAGTTTGAGGTGGGAGGTGTGAGTAGGAGGGCCTCTCAAAGAAGACTTGGAAGAAGCGGGTAGAGGAGGAGAGTGGAGTGTTTGGGATGAGGATGGCGGATTGAATCTGGCGAAGTGAAAGGAGGGAGTAAGGGCATTTGCTGCGAGGGTGAGGTGGAATCAGCCACCCTCGTTCACGGGGACATAACTGGATTTAACACTTTACTACTTACTACTACATTATTGTGGGGCCTGTTGATGTTACAAATTATAAACCTCTCATTTGAATTATAATAGTCATTTATATGTGCTCTCTTATAATTTCAGAAAGGAGAGTTGGATGGTGCTTTTCACTATGCTCTTGTGAACAACCAGGTTGACTTTGTGAGCTATTTTTAAGCACATGTATCACTTCTCAGGGATTTCCTTACTTGAAGGAACTCTGACAAACTTTACAATGAGTAAGAATTTGAGGCTTCCAAGTATATTACACAGTGGCATGATTGGATATTTCCAAATCATGATGTGGGTGAGGTGGGTGGGGGTTGGTAGGGGGATGGTACACCCAGAGGCTGTGTGGCTAGTTCATTTTTAAAAAATCAAGCTGTTTTAACCTCTTTTACAAAAATAAAGTGGCAAGAGGGCGTATTGAGCAGTCCCCCTTCCCCCTGCACATCCCTGATACATCAAATTTTGCTTATTATGATAATTTATAGAACCTTTTTTTTTAAAGACTATACCACCGGTGTTTAAAATTAATGTATTTATACCATTTTGTTACACATTTTCACA